>VMDO01008171.1:0-85879 GCA_007922755.1 Pedetes capensis | reverse complement strand
TCCCAGTGGCGAGCCCTATATATACTCTCCACAGAGTTCTAGAGTCTCAGTCGTGGGGCAACCATGTGCTCAAGTCACCAGCTCCTCTGTTTGTCGTGTGATGTCACAAAGGTGGCACCCAGCCAGTCTGGAGAGGGAGCCCTGGCCAACAGTGTGGGAGGGAATAGGTACTAGTGCCCAGCTCCTCTCTTTCTTCCACATGTACTTGCCTATGTTTCAGGTTCCCAGAAAAGAGTCCTGTCTCCTGCTGACAGGCACATCATGTCATGGTTCACGTCCCTGCATGAGTCCAGAGACCAAGATCCTGCCTCCTATCCCAGTCCTGAGGACGGGGGAGGTCTGTTGCTACCCTCTCTGCTCTGCTCGAGGGCAGCCTTCAGTTAGTGCAATTGTGGGTACTACCAAAACTGCCTGAGTCATGTGGGTTCCTGGGTGATTGTACCTCATATGCAGGCTGGCCTGGCCTTGGTTGGTGGTGCCCTGATTTCTCCTCCTCCCCCCGCCAACCCCAGCCTGTTCCAACTTGGTCTGTTCCAACTTCTGGTGCTGGCTACTTGGGTGTGCTCCCAGATACAGAGGGTGCCTCATCTCCACTTGGTCGGCTGGTCCCTAGAGCAGGGCTACGCTGGAGTACAGCAGTAGGTGAGGGCTCCTTCAGTCCTCATTGGCAGTGTTACTCCAGGCTGTGTTTCATGATTGAATGGGCGCGTCTTGGGCCATGCTTTGAGTTTCCCTGCTGATTGCTACTTGTCACCAAATATTTGTCTCTTAACATTAGTTTTACCTTCACCTCTACTTTTTCTGACATCAGGATGTCTACTCCTTGTTTTGGCTTCCAATTCCTTGGTATATCAATATCCACCCTTTCACTTTCAGTCTGTGAGTGTCTTTGCCAATGAGATGTGTTTCTTGCAGACCACAAATTGTTGGATCTTGTGTTTAAATCAAATCTACTAATCTATGTCTTTTAATTGGAGAGTTAAGACTATTTATATTTAGGGTTATTACAGAGAAAAAGTTGCTGGTTCTTGTAATTGTGTTAACTGTTTTGTTTGATTTATATACTATGTACTCTTTCTCCCTCATTTATATTCAGGGTTTCCTGGGCTTTTGAGTTAGACGTGACTGATTCTTTCCAAGTCCTCTTGTTTGTCTATTTCTCCCATGAAGATTATTCTTTCCTGTAGTCTTGTGGTGGAGAGAATCTTTCTTCTTCCTCTATGTTTAAGTTCTTAATTTCCAACATTTCTGCTCTTTTTTTTCAAAATCTCTATTTCCTTGCTGAATTTCCCATCCATTTTGCTAACTTTGTCTTCTGCAATGTTGACTTTCTCACCTAGGTCCTGTACTGATTTCCTTACTTCATTCATTTGCCTGTTTGTGTCCTCTTTGAAGTCATTGAGATAATTTTTATAAGTAGAATTTTAAATTCTTTGACATTTCAACTGTTTCAATATCTTTGGATCAGGTAGTGAAAGAATCATTGTCTTTTGGAGGAGATTTGTTGCCTTGCTTTTTCGCATTTCATATGTTTCTGATTTGTGACTTGTGCATCTGTAGGGGTAGATATCACTTCCTATTATATTTGTGGGTCTTCTTGGTGTACAACTTTCTCCTGTGATCACAATATCCATTGCTACACCTAGAGAGAAAGACAAAACACTATAATGGGTACAATATTTGACCAAACTCTTTGGATGAGTGCCCTATTTCCCATCACATATGGGAAGCCATGGCTGTTGATGTGTCCTGCTCACTCTCTCTTGCTGTTCAGTTCTATTCTGCACCCTAGTACTATCTCACAGTCTCCTCTGTGGTTTCTGTGCTTTTTTCAGGCCTTCTTTCTTTGGAAAACAGCCCACTACTTACTATTCTAACTACTTTGTTTGCTATGTTATGCAGAGGCTGCCTTTAATTTACTGTCTTCTATACCTCAATATTGAGTTAGATAACTCACTTATTGTTAAGATATCCATTCTTCTCAAATTTACTGATGGTTTAAATTTAATCCCATTTGAAATTTCTGAACCAAAATTGGCAGACTGATGTTCACATTCATATATAAGTACAAAGAACCTAGAACAGCCAAAATAACTTTTGAAAGAGAACAAAGTTGCAGATGTCACACTACTTGTTTGCAAGGCTTAGTATAAAGTGGCAATAATCAGGAGAATGTGGTATTGCCATAACAATAGAAATGTATCAACAAAATAAAAGAGTAAGTCTATAAATATACTCACACATATAAGCATTTATATGGAATACCAATTATGGATAAAGATACAAAGGAAGATTAGAGGAAAAAGACTAGACTTTCCAACAATTGAGTTTGGAACTGTTGGATATCTGTATGCAAAACATAAATTTAAATCTATACCTTGTTGTTGTTGTTGTTAGGTGCCGTCGAGTCGAGTCCAACTCATAGCGACCCTATGTACATCTATACCTTGCTCCATCTAAAAAAGTAACCCAAAATGAATCATAGACCTACATGTTGAAACTAAAATTATAGAGCTTATGAAGTGTATATAAGAGAAAATCTTTGTAAACTTTGGTTAATGTGGTAAGTTTGAGGGTCAAGGAAGAGACAAGACCCTGGGAGGAAATAACATAAAAGATTTACTTGGATAAGGTTGCATCAGGGAAGAAATCTCTCTCAGGAAGACACCTTCCAGAGGCAGGGATGCAAGGCCACTACCCAGAAGCCAAACAGGGCAAGGTACCTTCCAGGAAAGAAGGAAGAGTCAGCAAGAAGGTTTGTGTGTCTAGAAGAGACTTCTCTGCAACAAAGATACAATATCCAGGCAATAGAGTTCTAAGAGATAGCATCAGTTTGGATATTTTCAGCTACAAGGTTTGTCATATCTGTGGTTAGCAAATAGTGGGTACATTTTTGTGGTTTATGCAGTGTCAAGTAGGTTATAAATGGCTAAATTATGTTTATTCATACTCCCAGCTACTGGGTGTGTGAGAATTTTAGTTTGGAACAAGTGGAATTTGGATTAATGGCTCTAACTTGCTGTCCATAAGTCAAAAACATGGGGACCATTGTAAGCCAATGCATAATGGCCACCATTTTTCCAGTTATATAACAGATAGTCAATAATTTCCTAGAAACAATAAAAAAGCACAATCTTTTAAAGAAAAAATAGATTAGTGAATGTCATGGCTTAGATAAAAAATGCCCCCCCCCAAAAAAAATTGTGTGCTGAAGGCTTGGTCCCCAATGTAGCAGTCAGTATTCAGAGGTGTGGCCTCTGGGAGGTGATTGGATCATAGGGCTCTCATCTCATCTACAGATTCATCCATTCATGGATTTATTGTTATCCGGCTGGGACAGCCAGAGCCAACTCTATTAAAATGACATTCTAATTTGGTTATCTTTAATGTAACTTGGACAATTGTGAGAAAATGCTACATCTTTATTGGAAGTGAAATGAATGAAAACAATGGCTTGAATTTAAGAAAAGCTGTCAGGGAGCTGGTTCTGAGTGTTTAATTCCAGGAACTTTGGGTTAGTAGCATCCAATAGAAGAAGACTCCCAGTTAGGCGCAGTGGCGCATGCCTATAATCCCAGCAGCTCAGGAGGCAGAGGCAGAAGGATTGCAAGTTCGAGACTAGAGGCAGTCTGTGTAATTTAGTGAGACCCTGTCTCAAAAAGTAAAAAATGGGCTGGGGGCGCAGCTCAGTGGTCCAGCACTTGCAGAGCATGCAAGTGTGAGGCCCTGGGTCCAACCCTCAGTACCACCAAAAAAAAAAAAAAAAAAAAAAAAAAAGACTTCCCAGTACTTAGTCAAATAATACATCCTCTTTTAGGGAACATTTATTGAGCATAATTTTTAGATGATTAGCTACTCAGTTTCCTATTGAGCTTTCAGTTCTCTGAGATATCATGGAAAAATTTCCAGAGACCAGAGTGGTAGTGTGTGAGGTAGAAGAAATACTACAAATAGCTGCTGATCATTAAATATCTAATATTTGGTATGCCAGGAACTGTGCCAGGGGCATCACTACATTTCTTACATTCCACCAGTCCTACAGACAGAAATGTCTATCAAATCTATTTTACAGATGTAAAACTTGAGGTTTATAGTGCTTGGTAAATTTTTTTCCAGATCATATGGCTAGTAAATGACAAGGTTGTTCTGAATCCATCTGGAGCCCTCTCTTCTCCCCACTTCCCCCAGCTTGAGGCAGACCTCTGGCTCTTAATTCATTTCTCTTTTTAATTCTCCACAATGCCTCTCTTTTGGCAAAAAGGACCCTGAGAGAGGCCAACATGCTAAAATCAGTCTTAAAGAAGGTAATTCTAATTTGGCAATTTACAGCAACTGATTCCTTGAGAACCTATTCTCACTAAATGCAGATACTTCTGTGCAGTCCCAGGATTTCACCATGTTACAGTTCCCTTGCTTTGGTTGTCTCCATGTACCCTGCCTTCCAATTCTGCAATCTGGATTTTTGCCCAGCTCATCATTATTTCCTGTGGAATAGCCCAGAATCAACTGCCTTCTTCCTGACACAGACCTTGGGTACTGCCTTCAACAGTCCTCTGACTGTGAAGTAGTTCATCATGGAACCTGTTTGATAGCAACAATCCCTTCAACCTAAAGGTTTACCCAGGACAGAGACCCTTCCACATTTGTTTATCCTTTCTGAGTGTCCAGATACACTCTTAACCCTTTCCAAACGGGTGGTGAATGGAGTATGATTTAGCATGTAATCTACTCACTCCAGAGGTATAAAGTTAGTTGGTGTTCAAAAATCATCTTGAACTTTGCAATAGGGTTTGGACGGGATGTTTTATTGGGAATGGGCCACTGAACACATAAACTGATGATGAGCTTACCTAGGTGGTTAAAAACCAAAGACTCCTTCATAAGCTATAGATGAGGAAAAACCATGGAAATAACCATAGAGCAAACATCTGCTGAGGCTAAACTCCTAAATCTGTGGAATTTCTTAGGAGGTAAAAAATATTTCCTTGGTTGGCATGCTAGCCTGAGTTTTAAAATGATAAAAAAAAAACAGTTCTACATTTTCTTGTCAGGGTCCTGCTCCATGGGAAAATATTAGCTTTGAGTATGTTCAAAGGCACCTGCATGGGGATTCAGGTAGCAGAAAGGTAGCAGAGAGTCACCAATTACAATTTTGGTCATGAATCAAATCGAGAAGAAATTCTTAGCCTACTGAGAGTATAGAGTTTATTACAAAGGGTAGGACAGGAAAGTGCTGTTGGGTGAAAAAAAGCAAATTCTCCCTGCTTGGATTTACAGAATCCTTTGGAAATTAAAAACAATCTTGTATAACCCTGTATTTTAAAGCATCTGTCAAACAAGCATTTGAAACACTGGAGAAGCTCCAGGCATATTTGACCTTCTCAAAAACTTCCAGAAAGGAAGAGGATTTTGATCATAACAAATTAATCACTTTCTTGCACATTTACTATGTAACAGTTGTTGCTGTGTAACAGAGACAACAATTGTCCATTCACATTTTGTCCTTCTCTCCTTCCTGGACAAATGGGGACACTACATTACCACTTTACTTGTCACTAGGAAGGGTGGCATCAATTAAATATAAAATTACCCTCTAGGTTGTGTTTAAAAGCTTAGTCCCCAGTGGGTGGTGCTGTTTTGGAAAGCTGTAGGACTTCAGGAGGTAAGACCTGGATAGTAGAAGTAGGTCACTGGAGGCAGGCCTTTGAAGGTTTTACCCAGGCCCCTGGTTCCAGTCTCACTCTCTGCTTCTGATCCTCCTTGATTTGGACAGCTCTCCTCCACCAGAAGTTCAGCTGCTATCTCCTCATAACTATTGTCTGGATCTCTGAAACTGAGCTAAACTAAATCTTTCTTCCTTTAAGTCATTTCTGTCAGGTAATATTTTTTTTTACCTATGAGGTATTTTTTTCACAATAACACAAAAATTAACTAACAGAGAATTGTTACTGGAGGAGTGAAGTCATTGCTGTGACTAAACCTAACTATTTGGTTCTGAGGCTTTTGTAACTGGTTTGTTGGAGGAATTTGGAGGAGCTATGCTTGGGTAGAAATCATGGATGGACAAGGAGAAATCCTTCAAGTGCTGGTCCTTGGCAGCTGTTATGTCCCTCAGCATGTAACACCCTCTCATGTTACACTTTTATGTAGGCCCAGTAGTTCAGGATTCCTAAACTTATAAGTGTTACAGCTCTTATGTAGGTCAAAGAAATCAGCATTCCTCAGCCCTTGACATCAGCTAGCATTGCTATTTCTGAGTTGTTGTAGGTATCAGTATTCATCAGCTCTTGACAGCTGTCAGTGTTCTAGTTTTAGGGCCCAGGATGTCTCAGATCCTTGGTCCTAAAACCTTGACAGCTCTCTGAAATTCTTTTAGTGACCATGGCTTGAATTTTCTCTTCTCTGGCTCTTTACAGACACCTATCTTCCTTCCATTCAGGTGCACCATTATCTTCAATGTGACATCTTTTCAATTTTTAAAAGAGGTCTTCAGGAACAGCGTTTCCCAATGCAATTTGTCTTTTGATTTCTTGATTGCTACTTCCATGGGTATTAATTATAAAACCAAGTAAAGCAAAATCTTGGACAACTTCATATGGTTGTGAGAGCTGGACATTGAATAAAGGAGAAGAACTGATGCTTTGGAATAATAGTGCTGGAGACAATTATTAAATATACTACACACTGCCAAAAGAACCAACAGATCTGTCCTAGAAGAAGTGCAACCAGAGTGCTCCATGGAAGCAAGGATGTCTAGACTGCATCTTACACGTAGACATGTAGTCAGGAGGGACCAATCCCTAGGGAAGGACATTATGTTTGGGATAGTGGCAGGTCACCAACAAAAAAAGGAAAACTCTCAGCTAGATGGATTGACACAGGGTCTGTAACAATGGGCTTAAACATAAGTAAGATTGTGTGCCTGGCAAAGAATTAGGGAGTGTTTCATTCTGTTGTACATAGGGTTTCTATGAGTCGGATTCAATTTGACAGAACCTAACAACATCATCCTCCTTCGACCTCAGCTCCCTACCCTTTCTCATCTTCTGTTTACACCATCCTTCTTCTTCCTGCTCTGATCTATTTCTTGAATTTTTCAGTAGCCTCTTACTGCTATGGCCATTGTCACCATTATTGCCATTTTGGAGGCAGTTATCCCTGTCCTTCTGCTCCTGCTGCTTCTTCTCCTACTGTTTGCTGCTGGTCTTGTAGCCTTATCTCTTTTGCAGCTGTCAATGCAGCTCTCTGTCTTTCACTTTTGTCAATTGGCCTGCCAATCATTTGGCTCTGTCTCATTTGTGCCACATGGTTCTCACTGTTCCTCTGCTGCCACCTGTCAGACCCACATGGTTCTCATAGCTCTGTGGTTTCTGGTCATTCCAGAAACCACTGACACCCATAGGAATAACAGATAGTTAGCTTGGGCATTATCAGGAAATATGGAGGAAAAGGGGATAGAAAATGCCTCCTGCCACAATGAAAAGATCACTAGCTTTTCTGAGGACATGGAAGAGACATTTTCTAATAGGTCCTACACCTTATCCAAGCCCTTGATCCATTTACAAAACAAAGAACATAAGCCCATGTCACACTAGGCACACATAGCTGGGCACACAGAGCTGATGTCACACTGGGCATGCTCTAGTTTGAATAAAACTAGAAGGAACATGTGCCCATGCTCTCTTCTTCCACAAGCTCTCTCCTCTCCTCTTCCACTCCTCTCTCTTCCTTTCCCTTTGTTCCTCTTCTCTTCTCCTCTCTCTCCCAACAACCACATACACATTTCTCTCTTCTCTCAGGCATGACATCTTCTCTGTCTATCCAAGGCACTTTTCCATCTAAAAGTCTTCTTAATGCCCCTGTTGTTTATGGTTTCTTTACCTTCCCCTGTGGAATACAAGTATCCTCATACCAATTCACCCAGGGAATGTAGGTTTTTCTAATATCCTTTCCAGGTTTACCTTAGCTTCTCCAGGTGCCTCAATTTCCCCAGTAATTATTCCTTAAAGATGTACTATCTTTAATAAACCTATTTTATGTTCTCTACTCCCCCACATGCCCATCAGTTTTCCACACTGTGAGGGCTTGTGTGTGCCAGAAAATGGACCCCCCAGGTTGGAAGGCACTCAAAAGACTACTGGGGAAGAGTTGTGCCTCCTCAAAGTAGAGTCTACCATGATGACAGAAATGGAGTAAAGCCCCAGGGATCTCCATTTGCTCATGTGGCATGACTCAAAATGAGGAAAAACAAGTGTAAACATGCATTAATAATTGGAACATGGAATCTACGTAGTACAAATGTAAGCAAATTAGAAATTGTTAAAAGAGAAATGGAGCACATAAACATTGACATTCTAGACATAAGTGAGCTAAAATGCACCAGCATAGGCCATTTTGAGTCAGATAATCATATGGTCTGCTATGCTGGGAATAACAAACTAAAGAGAAATGGGGTTGCATTCATCATTAAAAGAGACATCTCAAGATCTGTCCTAAAATACAATGTTGTCAGTGATAGAATAATATCCATACTACTACAAGGAAGGCCATTTAATATGACTATTATTCAAATTTAGGCACCCAATACTTAGGCCACAAATGAAGAAAGGGAAGATTTCTACCACCTTCTGCAATCTGAAATAGATCAAACATGCAATCAGGACACACTGATAATCACTGGTGACTGGAATGCAGAGGTTGGAAACAAAGAAGGCTCAGTAGTTGGAAAATATGGCCTTGGTGATGGAAATGATGCTGGAGATCTCGATAGAATTTTGTCAGACCAATGACCTTTTCATTTCAAATACACTTATTCTCCAACATAAACAGAGACTATACACATGGACTTCACCAGATAGAACATGAAGGAAACAAATTGACAACAGACGTGGAAAGAGATGATGGAAAAGCTCTATATCAATTGTCAGAACAAGACCACGTGCTGATTGTGGATCAGACCATCAATTTCTCATATGCCAGTTCAAACTGAAGCTAAAAAAAATTAGAACAAGTGTATGAGAGCCAAGGTATGACCTTGAGTGTATCCCACCTGAGTTCAGAGACCACCTCAAGAATGGATTTAATGCATTAGACAAAAATGATAGGAGACCAGAAGAGTTGTGGCATGACATCAAAGATATCATTCAAGAAGAAAGAAAAAGGTTACTAAAAAGACAAGAAAAATAGAAAAGACCAAATTACATGACAAAAGAGATGCTGGAACTTGCCCTTGCACCTAAAGTAAAAGGAAAACATGATGAAGTTAAGGAACTAAACAGAAGATTTCAAAAGGCAGCTTGAGAAGACAAAAACCAATATTATAATGATATGTGTAAAGAGCTGGAGGCAGAATACCAAAACGGAAGAACACGCTCCGTGTTTCTCAAGCTTAAGGAAGTGAAGAAAAAATTCAAGCCTCAAGTGGCAATAGTGAAAGATTCTATAGGGAAAATATTAAACAGTTCAGGAAACATCGAAAGAAGATGGAAGGAATACACAAAGTTGTTATACAAAAAAGAATTGGTAGATGACCAATCATTTCAGGAGGTTGCATGTGAAGAGAAACCAATGGTATTGAAGGATAAAGTGGAAGCCACCTTGAAAGAACTGGCGAAACACAAAGCTACAAGAATTGATGGAATATCAATAGAGATGTTTCAACAAACACATGCAGCACTGGAGGTGTTAACATGTTTATGCTAACAGATTTGGAAAACTGTTACCTAGACAACTGACTGGAAGAGATCTGTATTTGTGCCTACTCCCAAAACAGGGGATCCAACCGAATGTGGAAACTATCTGACAACATCATTAATATCACACACAAGCAAAATTTTACTAAAGACCATTGAAAAGTGACTGCAGTAGTATATACACAGGGAATTATGAGAAAATCAAGTGGGATTCAGAAGAGTGTGGGGAGCCAGGGACATCATTGCTGATGTCAGGTAGATATTAGCAGAAAGCAGAGAATATCAGAAAGATGACTATCTATGTTTTATTGACTACGCAAAGGCATTTGACTGTGTGGATCATAACAATTTATGGGTAACACTTCAGAAAATGGGAATACCAGAGCACCTAATTGTACTCATGAGGAATTTGTGCATGAACCAGGAGGCAGTTGTTTGAATAGAACAAGGAAACACTGCCTGGTTTAAAGTTGAGAAAGGTGTGCCTTAGGGCTGTATATTTTCACCATATCTCTTCAATTTACATGTTGAGCAAATAACCTGAGAAGCTGAACAGGAAGAATATGGCATCAGGATTGGGTGAAGACTCATTAACAACCTGCATTATGCAGATGACACAACTCTGCTTGCTGAAAATGAAGAGGATTTAAAACATTTACTGATGAAGATCAAAGATCATAGCCTTCAGTATGGGTTGCAACTAAATATCAACAAAACAAAAACCCTTACAACTGGGCCAGTAAGCAACTTCACAACAAATGGGGAAAAGATTGAGGCTGTCCAAGATTTTACTTTTTGTGGCTCTATAATCGACACCTGTGGAAGCAGCAGTCAAGAAATCAAAAGATGCATTGCTCTGGGAAAAGCTCTGGCAAAAGAGCTCTTTAGAGTACTGAAAAGTAAAGATGTCCCATTGAAGACAAAGGTGCACCTGACTCATGCCATGGTATTTTCAGCTGCATCATATGGTTGTGAAAGCTGGACATTGAACAAGGGAGAGAGGAAAAGAATTGATGCTTTTGAATTATTGTGCTGGAGACATCTATTGAACATACCACAGAG
Organism: Pedetes capensis; assembly: GCA_007922755.1. NCBI lineage: Eukaryota > Metazoa > Chordata > Mammalia > Rodentia > Pedetidae > Pedetes > Pedetes capensis. The sequence continues at coordinate 75,125 of VMDO01008171.1, read as the reverse complement.
TGCTAAAAGAACCAACAGATCTGTCCTAGAAGAAGTGCAATCAGAGTGGCCCTTGGAATCAAGGATGGTCAGACTGCATCTTACATATTTCAGACATTTAGTCACTACTCCATTGCCACCACCAGGGCAGCTGGCCACTCTGCCATTCTGTGGGTCAGTGTACTGGCATCTCTGCTGTCACCTCCACTGCCACTGCTCTGCCATACTCACCACTGTTGTCACGACCATGCTGCTGTCTCTGCTGCTTCTTTCTTGGTGTTCCCAGCTTAGCCAGTCTACTAAAAAGTAGGATAAAATGACCGCTCCAGAGAAGCCTTTTACTGGATCTCCTGTAACAGAAGGTGAGGCAGCACATATGGGTTTTGCCAAGCCAACACAATGAATGAGCAGAAGAGCCCATTTATCTAGCCAGAAATGGGGTGTCTGCACCAGTCACACAGTCCTGGTATGCATATAAAGGTTTGTATTTACACCAATCACAGCACTGTCCCTTTTGCATCAGTCACAGAAGTCCCTTTAATAATCCACAAAGAGAATTGCTACCCTCTGGCCTGGGTGGAATTGCTTTCAGAGAAGGTTTGGTGCAAGCTGCTTGAAACCATTGTGCCTGGGACCACACTGTCAGGAGCCAGAGCAAGCAGTTATGGTTGTGGAGTGTTCCCAAGGTATCTGTGGAGTATTCACAATGGCAGACACTGGTAGAGGGTGATTCAGTTGGCCAACAATCCTTTTGCTCAAATAGCCACAGCTACAAGGAAGAGTCTGGAACTGCCAAGTAGGGAGTCAAATTCCCCATTCTTAACTTCCTTGCCAATTTACAGGAAAATGAACATCAAAAGAAGCCTTCACAATAACTAAAAAAAGCTCTTGTCATTAACACTAAGAGTGATTTTAACAGATTGTAACAGTGTATGGATAATGCTTAAAACCTGTCCAGTGCCCCAAGGAGAGGTGAGTGCCCCAATATGTCTCAGATTTACAATCAGAAAAAAGGAGGAAAATGCAGAGCTGATAGACTTGAAAAGCATGCATATAGCCAGAGAAGCAGCCTGATTAAAAGGGACTGTGGTTATTAAAGAGATTACCACCATTACCCGCCCCCAACGGTCTGTCAGTTTGCCATACTGTGGGGGCTTGTGTGATGCTATGAGGCTGAAAGCTATGCCACTGATATCTCAGATACCAGCAGGGTCACCCAAGATGGACAGATTTCAGCTGAGCTTCCAGATTAAGAGAGACTAGGGAGGAGGACCTGGCAACCCACACCTGAAAAAACTAGCCATTGAGAACCCTATGAATAGCAGAGAAACACTGTTATATATAATGCTGGAAAAGGAGCCCTCCAGGTTGGAAGGCACTCAGAAGATTATTGGGGAGGAATTGCCTTCTCAAAGTAGAGTCTACCTTAATGATGGAAATGGGGTAAAGCCCCAGGGACCTGCATTTGCTGATGTGGCACAACACAAAATTGGAGAAACAACTGTAAACATGCATTAATAATTGAAACATGGAATGTAGGTAGTATGAATCTAGGAAAATTAGAAATCATTAAAAGAGAAATGGAGCACATAAACATTGACATTCTAGGCATGAATGGGCTAAAATGGACCAGCATGGGACATTTGGTGTCAGATAATCATATAGTCTACTATGTTGGGAATGACAAATTAAAGAGAAATGGGGTTGTATTCATCATCAAAACAGACATTTCAATACCTGTCCTGAAATACAATACTGTCAGTGATAGTATCCACATGCCTGCAAAGAACTCCAGTTAATATGACTATTATTCAAATTTATGCACCCATGACTAAGGCCACAAATGAACATAGGGGAGATTTCTACCAGCTTCTGCAATCTGACATAGATCCAACATGCAATCAGGACATACTGATAATTATGGGTGACTGGAATGCAGAAGTTAGAAAGAAAGAAGAAGGCTCAGTAGTGAGAAAGTATGGCCTTGTTGACATAAATTGTGACTATACACATGGCCTTCACCAGATGGAACATACAGGAACCAAATTGACTACATTTGTGGAAAGAGATGATTGAAAAGCTCCATATAAAATGTCAGAATGAGACCAGGTGCTGATTGTGGATCAGACCATCAACTGATCATACGCAAGTTCAAACTGAAACTGAAGACAATTAGAACAAGTGTATGAGAGCCAAGGTATGACCTTGAGTTTATCTCATCTGAGTTCAGAGACCACCTCAAGAACAGGTTTAATGCATTCAACACAAAAAATAGAAGACCAGATGAGTTGTGGCATGACATCAAAGATATCATTTATGAGGAAAGCAAAAGATTATTAAAAAGAAAGGAAAAAAGAAAAGACCTCATTACATGTCAAAAGAGACTCTGAAACTTGCCCTTGGATGTTGAGCACCTAAAGTAAAGGGAAGACATGATGAAGTTAAGGAACTAAACAGAGGATTTCAAAAGGCAGCTGGAGAAGACAAAATCAAATATTATAATGACATGTGCAAAGAGCTAGAGGCAGAAAACCAAAAGAGAAGAACTTGCTCTGTTTTTCTCAAACTTAAGGAATTGAATAAAAAATTCAGGCGTCTAGTGCCAATAGTGAAAAATTCTACAGGGAAAATATTAAATAATGCAGGAAACATCTAAAGAAAATGGAAGGAATACACAGAGTCATTATACCAAAAACAATTGGTGATGACCAACCATTTCAAGAGGCCGCATATGATCAGGAACCAGTGGTACTGAAGGACAAAGTGGGAGCTGCCTTGAAGGAATTGGTGAAACACAAGGCTCCAGGAATTGATGGAATACCAATAGAGATGTTTCAACAAACAGATGCAGTATTGTTCATGCTAACATGTTTATTCCAACAGATTTGGAAAACTGCTACCTGGCCAATTGACTGGAAGAGATCCATATTTGTGCTTATTCCCAAGAAAGGGGACCCAACTGAATATTGGAAACTATCAAACAATATCATTAATATCAACATGCAAGCAAAATTTTACTAAAGATCATTGAAAAGTGACTGCAGCAGTATATAGACAGGGACCTGCCAAAAAATCAAGCCAGATTCAGAAGAAGGCATAGAATCAGGGACATGATTGCTGATGCCAGATGGATATTAGCTGAAAGCAGAGAATATCAGAAACATGTCTATCTATGTTTTATCAACTATTCAAGGACATTTGACTATGTGTATCATAACAAATTATAGATAACACTGCAAAGAATGTGAATACCTGAACACCTAATTTTACTCATGAAGAATCTGTACATGAACTAGGAGGCAGTTGTTTGAACAGAACAAGGAAACTGCTTGGTTTAAAGTCGAGAAAGGTGTGCACCAGGGCTGTATCCTTTCACCATCTCTATTCAATTTCTCTGCTGAGGAAATTATCCAAGAATCTGGACTTTATGAAGAAGAACACTGTATCAGGATTGGAGGAAGACTCATTAACAACCTGCATTATGCAGATGACACAACTCTGCTTGCTGAAAATGAAAAAGATTTATAACTGATGAAGAACAAGGAACATAGCCTTCAGTATGGATTGCAACTCAACATCAACAAAACAAAAATCCTTACAACTGGGTCAGTAAGCAACTTCATGATAAATGGGGAAAAGTTTGAGGTTGTCCATGATTTTGCTTTATTTGGTTCTATAATCAACACCTGTGGAAGCAGCAGTCCCAAAATCAAAGGAAGCACTGCATTGGGAAAAGTGGCAAAAGATCTCTTTAAAGTATTGAAAAGTAAAAAATGTCACATTGAAGACAAAGGTGCACCTGATTCATGCCATGGTATTTTCAGTCACGTCATATGATTGTGAAAGCTGCACATTGAACAAGGGAGATGGGAGAATTGATGTTTTTGAAGTGTGGTGCTGGAGACAAATATTGAATATACTATGGATTGCCAAAAGAACCAACAGATCTGTCCTAGAATAAGTGCAATCAGAGTGCTCCATGGAAGTGAGGATGGCTAGACTGTATCTTCCATATTTCGGACATGTTGTCAGGAGGGACCAATCCCTGGAGAAGGACATCATGTTTGGGATAGTGGCAGGTCAACGATAAAAAGGAAAAACCTCCACTAGATGGATTGATATAGTGTCGGCAACAAATGCTCAAACATAAATAAGATCATGTGCCCAGCACCGAACCTGGGAATGTTTCATTCTGCTCTACACAGTGTCACTATGAGTTAGATGTGACTTGATGGCACCTAACAACAACAACAACAACAACAACAACAACAACAACAACAATCACAGAACAACCAAACACTTTGTATTGGGACAGTAAGAAGAATTCATTGAGGGCAAATCAGGAATTGGCCACATCCCACCCATGAAAGGCTCTAGGATGTGGAACCACAAATTCATTCAAAAGACTTTTCTTAAAAAATAGAGAGGCTCTGGGGCATCCTTCTGTAGAAGGGTCACCTAGAGAAGTGTTCTACCAGTTTCAGGCATCCAGGAACTCAGGGGGCTGTGCAGCTATGGTCTAAATGGTCCCAACTACTGCTCTAGCTGGCAGTAGAAATTGGCATTGTCCATGTAGTGCTGATTTGGTAGGCATATGGAATGCAAGAGTTACAATGTCATACAGTCCTGCACCAAAGTTAAAGAAAAAGACCTCAGAGGCCAGAAAATATGCAGCAAGGTTGGATTCCTTATGGAAATCACCTGAAATGGCAGTGCATAAAGATATGAGAGTGAAAACTAAGCTTCAGTGTAGACTACTGGATGTTGGAGATACCAGCAATTTGGATCTTTGCTTCCAGCAATGAGTGGAGCCAGCCCAAGAAGGCCATGTAGGTTGCAAATGGCAAGGCCACAGGGTAGAATTGTCTAAGCCTGTTGGAACCCAGATGATATCACCATGTGTGCCAGATGCCAGGCATGGAGCTGGAGGATTTGGTGTTTGCCCTGCTGGGTTTTGGTTATGCTTTGGTCCAATCTTTCATTTCTGTTTCCTATTCCACCCTCTTGGAATGGGAATGTTTATTCTGTGAAATTGTGTGTTGGAAGTATGTAACATTCTTTTGATTTTGTGGGGGCTCACAGCTGGAAGTTTGTCTTGAGTCTCAGTGGAGACTTTGGACTTGGACATTTGAAAAATGTTGAGACTGTTACAACTTTTTGGTATTATTGGAGTTGGACTAAATGAACTCACCACTATGAGATAGTCCTGAGCCTTAGGGGTCCAGGGCAGAATGTTATCATTTAAATATAAAATGGCCCCCAAGGTTCAGATTTGAATGCTTGACCTGTAGTGCGTGGTACTATTTGGGAGGCTATGGAACTTTGGGAGTTGGGAACCTCACTGGCAGAAGTAGGTCATTGGAAGTGGCCCTTTGAAAATTTACCTGGATTCCTGGTTCCACTGTTGCTCTCTGCTTCTGATCCTCCATTATGCGCACATTTCTCCCATTCCATGAGCTCAGCTACCAACTCCTCAGTCATGCCTTGCCTGCCTCTATAGACTGAATATCTGAAACCATGAACTGAAATAAATGTCTTCTTTTAAGTTGTTTCTGCCAGGCATTTTATCACAGCAATGAAAGTGATAACTAACACAAGGGTTAATGTTCCCTCGATTCACCCCTGAATTAGGAACAGAAACATCATCATAGCCATTTCTAGCTGTAGGAGCTATGCATTAATTCTCAAGCCATGATGACACAGAACATGGACCATTCCAATTCTATATCCAGGGTCTCAAGAGTCATGTAAGTTTGCTCCCTTAGATGTGAGAAACCAGATTCTGTGTCTTTATGTCCCTGGAAATGGGCAGATGATATCTTCAAAAACGTCACCACTCCCGACAAGCTGACTGAAGTTTTCCTTCTTCTTATCTCCACCCTTCATACCCCTGTGGTATACACATCAATCTCCTGAGAACTGTGATGTATTCCTGAGTACAAATTGGAGGCAGCAACTAAAGCATTCTTGTTGGGACAGAGTATTTCCTTTACTGTGGGGTCCTCCTAGAATGTCCAACACCCATGTTGGGTAGCTCTCTCTTAACATTCTTCTGTGCTTGGTGTCAATTAGCCCATTTGGAATTTGTCTCTTCCTGTCTCTTCACTGATATCTGATCAGCACCAGTCAGGGCATAATCCTAATGTTCATAAGCAAATATGTTTACTGTATATTTCATAATTAAGAATCCTTTTACAAGACATCATGGTTCAAGTAGAACAGGCAGGAGATGATGTGGCCTTTTTAGTGTGTCTCTTATGCTGAGTAAATAATAATCATATGGATGAGTGAAAAATTGTTATGATTATGAGTGATTATTAAAATGACCCACCCTGTATAATGCCCATCCTCTGATGAACTTTTCACCTTGACTGGGTAGCTATGAATTTTGCTGTCTGTGGTTGATCCAGAGAGGTGCATCCGGGATGTACTGTTAGACACTCACAGAGTCAGCCACATCTGTGGTGTTCCCAGACAGAAAATTCTAACAGACTAAAATGGTGTATCAGATGATGGAACAATGATCAATAGGATACTCGCCAGTCACCATAAGGCCCCCACACCCAATTTAAGATGCAGGAAGTAGCTGGATGAGAGAAGACTTTGAAGTCCTGTGAGGCTTTGGTGAACTCCAGAGCCCCAGGAGAGACAGGGGAAGAGCCCATGCCACATCCATGTCAACTTCTCCTGGGCTGGCCAAGGGAGGGACTTGGGAGCAGAATGGGGCCAGAGGTGAGCAGGAGTCCTGGACTGGATCATGAACCTGATGATCATGGAGAATGCCAGGGCAGAGCCCTGTGTGACAACTCCAGGATGGAACCAAGGACCCTGCTGGTAACAGGGATACTCCATGCCAGTTCTTTGAGAGAGGTGAAGGTATGGAGAATGCTTACCAAGGGAATTTAGACGTGGCAAGGCTGTGGCAGCCAGAATGTCCAAAGTGCCCAACCACCTTTCCAGGGGACATTCCCATTATCCAGTACCATTTACAACAGCCTCTTGTGGACACCACCTATCCCAGGATTTGAGCTAATGCTGACCTGGGCAGGGAAAAACAGAAAGGAGCCTCTATAATGCCTGCCATTGGGAAGGCTCTCAGGTTCTCTGCATGCTCTCAGGGACCATCATGAGGCCTCTCAGTCATAGACCCCTTTCTCTGAGAATCCTACACATCCCTCTGGCCATGGGTAAAATCCTGCTTTGAGCTCCAGCCTAGCTGACAAGAGGCTGACCTCTTGCCTGGCTTTTACATCCTGACATGTATTACTGGCAGGCATCTTAAAGCCTTTCCTGATCAAGTAAGAGTTCACATGTCTATACCTAGCCTGAATTGTTGTTGTTAGGTACCATCGAGATGGGTCTGACTCATAGTGATCCTCATAGGGTTTTCAATGTTTGATTGTTTTGGGATTACCTCAGGAGTGGATTGCCACATCCTTCTCCTGTTTTTGTGGTGCTAGGGATAGAACCTAGGTCATAGGTACAGGCAAAACATGTTGTGGATATGTGTTAGGGCAGTGGAGGTGGGGCGAGAAAGGATGGGTAGATTACAGAGATATTTGAGAAGGTGAAGAAGCTAGGCTTGTGGACAATTCAGAGGGAGGAAATGACTGAAGACATTTCAGGGGTGCTTTGCTTCTCATTGCCTGGTTTGCATACTTGTTTGTTTTACTCTATCTTAAAACACCATCACTCTCCAAAGTTTTCTTTTCTCCTGTACATCTTAAAAAGTGTCAGTAGATTTTATTTTGAAGTATTTTAGATTTGAACACATTTTATGATTGTGGTATGGCATTCTTATGTGCGCCTCTTTCAATGTCCCTTGCTCTTAACATCTTACACGAGCTTTGTACATTATATACAATTGAGGTAGTATTTTTATTAACTAAAGCTCATTATTCAGATTCTTCTTCTAAGATCTCATCCAGGATACTACATTCCATGTAGCTGTGATGTCTCTTAAGGCTCCTCTTGGCCGTGATGTTTTCTTCTTTTTAATCATCATGATAGGTTTGAGGAGTAATTTTCAGGTATTCTGGAGAATAGCCCTCAATTGTGATTTTTCTAAGGCTTTCCTCATTAGACTGGAAGTGTGGGTTTGTGAGAAGAAGACTGCAAAGGTAAAATATCATTGCCATCACATCAAGGAGGCATATCATCAGCATGACTTATACCTGATGATGCTGACCTTGGTCAGCTGGCTGAGGTACTCTTTGTCAGGTTTCCCCACAAAAAGAGTGGTTTCTCTCCCCCTTCCCATACTCACCTCCTTGGAAGGAAGTTATTTTATGTGTGTCCCACACTATAGGTGATGAGGAGTTATACTCCACTTCCTTGGAGAGTATCAGCAGAAATTGTGTGCAATTCTTCTCTCTGGGAAATTTGTCTGTTCTCCCATATTTATGCCTTTAATCAACTATTTATCTCAGAATTCACTCATGGATATTTATTTCATACTTCCCATAAAAATCCAATACAACTTTACATATTTTATTGTTCGGTTTGTTCCAGGTTGCCCATTGGGATCTATTTCTTTTACCTCAATTTGTGCATTCATTTCTCACACATATGCCAATGTAATTTTTAAAAAATGTACTAGCACTTCTTTCCTTTCAAGGACCATATGATGTTCAAGGTTTATCTTACATCTTTCCTGCTCCAATTCTAAAATCAGCCTTTTCTCCACTGAGCTTTGATTCTTTTTATTGGAGAATGGTGTTAGAAACCTTGATCTGGGCACTAGGTGTGCTTGTTGCTTCTGAAGTGCTGGTGCTTCTATGTCTTCTTGGCTGACAGAGCAAGGGATTATATATGTGTATAATAAATTGTCCATCATGTGTCTGTCAGCTTATTATGCTGTAGGGGCTTTCATGTTGCTGTGATGCTAAAATCTATGCCACTGGTATTTCAGATCCCAGCAGGGCCAGCCATGATGAACAGGTTTCAGCAGAGGTTCTGGAGTAAGATAGACTAGGGAGAAGGAACTAGAAGCCCACTCGTGAAACAATTAGCCATTGAATACCCTATGAATAACAGAGAAGCCCTGTCAAATATAGTGCCAGAGAATGAGCCCCCCAGGCTGGAAGGTCTTCAAGAAATGAGTGGGGAAGAGTTGCTTCCTCAAAGAAGAGTCAAATTTAATAACAGGAATGGAGTAAGGCCCCCGGACCTCCTTTTGCTAATGTGGCACAATGAAAAATAATAAACATAGTGGTTACAACACTGGGCTCAAACCTAAAAAGATTGTGTGCATGGCCCAGTAGTATTGTTTCCTTCTGTTGTACCTAGAGTTGCTATGAGTTAGACCTGAGTCAATGACAGCTAACAACAACATAATAATAATACATGTATATCCATATATCTATGAATATTTGTGGCTGCAGCCATACCACTGTGGCATCCGATCATATCAGATCTAGGAAGCTAAGCAGGGTCAGGCCTGGTTAGTACTTGGATAGGGACCGCCTGGTAATATTAGGTGCTGTAAGCTTGGGAGAAGAACCCGGCAACCCACTCCCAAAAATCAATCCGCCATTGAAAACCCTATGAATAGCAGATAAACACTAACAATACTGTTTTGCCTGTTGTACATAGGGTCTCAATGAGTTGGACACCAACTCAATGGCACCTAATAACAACAACAATGAATATTTGCATATTCAATGACTCATATTATACACCCATTGGTGAGGGTGAGTTCTCACTAATGTCTCTATTTTATAATCCAGTGTCACAGAAATGATTGTAGCCTCTTATGCTTGGTTGTCTGGAAATTTTCACTCAATAGTGAGAAACCTTGAGGTTGACAACTGTTTCTTTGTTAGTTGACACTTTGTTTCTTTGACTAGTGTCTCTGATAGGAGCCTCCAGGGTCTGGTCATGTCTGGAAGGATTTGCTAAAATTGAATTTGTAGGTTTGCAGGCCAGTGGTTCACCTTCACAACTTCCTGGTACCTCACCAAAAATAGCATCTGGACTCTAAGCAGCCTTCATGGCCACTCTCCATGTGCTCTTGGGAGAATGATGGTGTCTGTTATTCAAGAGCCTGAACTGACAAACCATCTCCTTCTTGATTCTTTCATGAGGCAAGGCCACCAGTAAAGAAGATGGTGCTGGCCACTGGCAGGTATCTTTATCTAGCAGTGTAGAGTGCAGGTTGGGCTGGATGACGAGTTGCATCTTTGCTCCCCCACCTTTAGTAGCTAAGTGGCTCACAGCACATTATACCAGCTTCTTTGTGCCTTCATTCCTGTTCTGTATTTCAGTGTTCACTGGGAACATCCCCAGGCGTACATACTGATCATCACCGGGAGGATGTGCCTGGGAGCTGGACCAAAAGTACTGGAACAGGGTCCTGGTGCTTTGTCAGCTGAAAGCTTGATTCAGGTTACTCTGCCTTAAAGCCAGCTCATATAATAATAACCATTTCCCAGTGGGTTGGGAAACCTAATTAGCACCTCTGAAATGTTTTCAAGTTCTCAGAAGAAAGCTGATACATCATGGCATAGCATGACTCTCATGACTGTGATCCTCTTAAGCATCCCCTGGGGCTATGCAGCATAAAATTGCCATTTGTGAAACTGCAATTGTAACGATGTCTGACTATTATCCATAATGATAGTAGACTAATGGGTAAGGTATTGCTGTGCTCAGGAAAAAATCTTAAAGTAGCTGGAAGTGAAGAGGGTAGACTAGGCCCCCTGCTGTGAGGTTGTACTGCTCCTGGATCCCAAAAGCAAATAGAATCCTTAAAGAGGTTGTCACATAAAAGAAAACTAGCTAGCAGTAGTGTTCTTTGGGCATCTGGAACACAGCAAGTTACGTATTGTGCACAATCTCATTCCATCTTCCCAAATAACTGGGAAAGTAGGATTTATTGTGCCCATTTTGCGGAGTAGAAAATTGATGCTCCATTTTGCGGAGTAGAAAATTGATGCTCAAAGATATTGACTTGTCCAAGGAGAGTGAATGTGAGTCTCCCAAGTAGGATGGCCAGAAGTGGAAGCAGCAGCTGGGTCTGACGTGACCACAGAGTCTAGGAAGGAGCCAAAGCGTCTTGGATCTATGTTAGAAAAGTTAGGATGAGTTCCACATGTGTAGTTTGGGCATCCCCTTGAATAAGCCTGCTGCTGGGGGTGGGCAGGAACCCAGGAAGGGAAGATGGCCGGGAGGGGAGATGACATTGGTCATAATATGAGTTTGGGATGGCCAGCATATCTGGATGGACAAGCTTGGGGCTTTGAAGGGAAGTTCATATGCAAATTGTGGATTAACTGGCAGATCTGACAGTGGAAGCCCAGAATGTTGTTAGATGCCCGAGTAGGGTCCAACTCATAGCGACTCTGTGAGCTACAGAATGAAACACTCTCCGACACTATATCAGTGCTTCTGTGCTATTTATAGGCGTTTCAAAGGCTGATTGTAACAGGATTACTTCCAGAGTGGACTGCCACGTCCCTCTCCCGTTTTTTGTGGTGCTGGGGATGGAACCCGGGGCGTCAGAGCGGAGAGCAGCACTCTAGCAACTGAGCTAAGCCCCAGCATAGTGCAGAAGCCTGGGAAAGATCACCATAATACAATGTCTCACCTGTTTCCACGACCCTCTCCCCAAGGTTCAGTTTGCACTGGGAGAAATCTCCAGAAGGGAGTGTAGGCCAAGGTGACAGGTGTCTGTGAAGACCTAGCCGCGGGACGCCGGATGGCGCGTTCCCTCCTTGTAGGTGTTCAAGTAGTCGGGGTCATCGCGCGGGTCTCCGTCCGTTCCCTGAGGGTCCCACCTCTCTCCTAGCCTCCACCTCCCTGGAGTTGGACCCACCTGCTGCCTGGGTACAGTTCTCTGGCTGCAGGTCTCCTCCGTTGGAGATGCTGGGCGGGGCTCAGCGCGCATGCGCGGTCCTCAAACGGAAGCCCGGAAGGAGGGGCAGTGGCGGGGGTGGGGCCGGCGGCTCAGGTTTCTCGGGCGGCGGCGTCGCGGACGCGGCTGGCGCTGGCACCATGAGCCGACTGTAACGCGTCGGCTGCGCGGCGCAGGGGGAGGGGGGCAGAGGAGGACGCCGCGGTGAAGTTCTCCGCCATGAACCTGAGGGGCCTCTTCCAGGACTTCAACCCGAGGTGAGGCGGCAGCGGCGGCGTTGGCGGAGGCGCTGCGCGGGGGCTCCGGGGAGGCGAGGCGGGGCGGCCTGGATGCCGCAGCCCGAGGACCCTGCGCTAGCTGCGGAAGGCTCTCCGCGAAAGCCGTTGGCCTCTGCGCCTGTCCGCCAGCCGCCTCCTTCCCGAGCCCACTTGAGCCACTTGGCTCTGGCCCAGGTCGCCCAGTTTGGAGTGTGCCCTGCTGCCCTCCCTCATTCCTATCCCATCTTGCCCCTAGGTTCCATCTTCTCCCACCGCACTGTCTCGCCCCCATTTCCCGGGCCAGGACCCTGTCTCCGGACCCAGCGCCTCTCCCCACCGCCGCAGCAGTTTCCTCCAGTTCCTGTCAGCCCTTGAGGTTTTCCTTGAATTCATCTCTCATTTGTTTGCGTCTTTGTTGGACTGATCTCTGAAACAGGATTGAGTCCTTGGAGTTGGTGTCACAGATGACAGACCTTACATAATGCCTTTGGGGGCGAGCCTGATCATTTTCCATATGTATTTTCTTATTAGTCTTCGCTATAAGTGTATTTGCAGGAAGTAGATATTCCTGTTCTTATTTGCCAGATTGGGAACACCAGTGAAGAGTGTAGAGGAAACACTGGCCAAGGAGTGAAGCATCCGTCCTTGCACTTGTCCCACTGTTCTAAAACTCTGTTCTCTTCCCCAGGCTCCCTGAAGCATAGACCGCCTCCCACTCTTCTCCCTTCCCCAGCACCTAGCACCCGTCTTGTCTGGCACGTGTAGGCACTTGTAATATGTCTGTGGAAGTCAACTGAGCCAAAAGACCGGGACTGGAGACCAGGCAATATGCAACCAGGCGATTCTCTACCCTTCTTTGACCCATCTGTAAAATTAGGACATGCCCTAACTGATCTCTTAAGTCAAGTACTCTGTGAAGGGAGTGTGTCTATCTTCTTTATTTGCAAGTGGAAAGCCATGCACTCCATAGACCATGTCTGTGCTAAGTCCTATGCTAGGTACTGAACATGCTGGGCAGTCCCAGCTTGGGGTGAAGAAGGGCATTTAAGTAGACAGCGTACTGCACTGTGCAGGGCTGGACTGTGGGAGCCCAGTGAGACCTTAATCTTGACTGCTTGCTGGGGATGAAAGGAAGTCTTGGGAGAGAGGGTGGTTGTTGGGGTGCAGTCTCCTTAAAGATCGTGCTATTTTAAACCATGAGCCATTGTGGCTTCCTAGGTGCTCTTCTTCCTCTTTGAGTTCCTATTCAGGTCTTGGGTACCAGTGCCTCTAACACTGCAGTCACTATCATTGTTGCTCTTGAAGACACTCTGCATAGAGAGTTTATTTAGAGCCAGTACCTGAAAACTAACTGCAGTGCCTTCCCCTGCTGCTCCTAGGAATTAGGATTGATCTGAAGGGCAACAGCATAGATGCTAGACCTGAACATCCCTTGCATTGTTTGGAGACAGTGATGACAAATATGAGGTCAAGGTGAGCTGTTTTGTGTCTTTGGGCAACCCACTTATCTATCTGTTTAATCTGTAGAAGGACTATAATCTCTCAACAGGCTGGTGTGGGGCTGAATTAATGACTGATTGCAAAGTGCTTTACAAATGGAAAGCTCCCTGACTTGTTCGCTATGTGACAGATAATTCAGAAGCCAGAAGAACTCTTTTAAGTGATCTAACAAGCCAACAGAATTGTGAAAGCAAAATAGTGCTGCACTGATAACACTCTTAGTCCATTTTCCCTTTAGCTTCATTTTCCCCAAATAATAATATATGAAAATTATAATGAAATACACTGTATCCAAACAGAGTGATAGTAATCATATTTATCAATATCTGAATTCTACCCAGATAAAGATAAATCTCTACCTGAAAGGTTTAAAAGTCTTTTTTCCTTTGTGTTGTCAGTAGGAGAGAGCAGTGTTACATTACAGATATTTCAGAAAGGTATTGTTCATGTAATACTGGCAAGTTAAGAATTTTTTAGCCAGTGTGTTTCATGTCTTGTGGACATGAAACCTAGTTTTGGACACCTAGTTTTGGACATTGTGCTGTAGTCTTGTTCCATGCTGATGAGAGCCTTCCAGACAGCTAGTGAGCAAACTGAAGGGTGTAGACAGCAATGTACCTTGTGCTGGTGCCTCAGATCTTGGTGCTGCTACCTTGCTCCCTGCCTCTAATTCTAAGTTAATTCATTATCTCCTTCCTACCCTAGGACCTTGACACCAATGTTCTTTTTACTGGGAATGTTTCCTTCTTCTCTAGACCTAATGAACTCCTATTTATCCTTGAGATCCCTGCTCCTTTGGTACTTCCTGAGGGGAGCCTTCCACCCTTCCCCAATCAGGCCCATGGCTCCCCATATGTAGAGTCTTTCTAGTATGCCATAATCATCCTTTATAGCACTTATTTGTGCTCTTGCATTTTTCTGTGCCTGCAGCTGTAGCCCTGTGGCATCCAATCCCGTCAGATCTCGGAAGCTAAGCAGGGTCGGGCCTGGTTAGTACCTGGATGGGAAACCGCCAGGTAATACCAGATAGTGTAGGCTTGGGAGAAGGACCTGGCAACCCCCTCCCAAAAATCAATCTGCCATTGAAAACCCTATGAACAGCAGAGAAGCACTGACAATAGTGTTTCCCCTGTTGTACAGAGGGTCGCTATGAGTCGGATACCGACTCGATGGCACCTAACAACAACAACAACAATTTTTCTGTGTGCTTATTTGGTTAATTCCTCACTCCCTTACTAAACTTTAAGCTGTGTAGGGCCAAGGCTATGACTCTATTATTATAGTTTGTGTACATGGCTTAGTAGCTGGGTCAATAAACATTTTTGAAATGAATGAGTAGCTAAGTCTCCAGACCCTATAGGAGCAATCTACAGTTGCTGCTTTCAATCACTGCTTTTCTAGTGGTGTGTGGCCTGATTCTGTTTCCTCTCTCCTTCCTGCCTTCAGAGTGCAGCCATTCCATTAGACAGATGGGAAAGACCATAACACAAAGACAGAATGTGGCTGCCTTTACTGTGGAGATTAGGTATGGGTCACAGAAATAGTCACTAACATGGTTTGGTGGTTCATTCCCAGGCATGGGCTATGGCTCCAGATGCCCTTTCCTACCTTTCAGATCTTGGTGAAGCAGAACCCACTGCAGTATAATCCAAGACTCTGGAAGCTACGGTGACAGAGAATGATTCATAAGTGTTCACACTGAGTTGTACAGGGCTGCCAACTGACCCTGTACCTATTTTCATCTGGCACAGAACTGGTTAATCATGAGCATCTTTTCATAATTGCTTTTTAGTTTCCACACATTAAGACTTACTGAAAGAGACATCTGGACCCACCAAGAAGTCCTTCCTTGAAGCTTTCTAACAGCCTAGAAACCCTTTTCATAGAACAGACAAACTATTAGATCTGTGCAGAATTGTCAAACTCTGATTCTGGGACATATCTGGGATGCCGTTGAGTCGGTATCCGACTCATAGCGACCCTCATAGGGTTTTCAATGGCTGACAGTTTCAGGATTGCCTTGGGAGTGGATTGCCAAGTCCTCCCATTTTTGTGGTGCTGGGCATTGAACTCAGGACCTCAGAGACTGCAGTGAAGCGCTCTACCTACTGAGCTAAATCCCAGCCCTATCTGGGAGTAGATGGCCTTAAAAGGGTGCCATGACCACATTCCAAGGCCTTGGGATTTTCTGCTACGTTGGTGGAGTTGCTGGCTCAGAGAAGATCCTTCTGCACTGGGGACCAGGCAATACTGGAAAGGTGTGAGAATTCTGCTAAGCTTTCTGAGTTGTCTGCCATGGGTTTCTGGTGGGCTTTGGGTGCATCCCTCAGGTGTGCTGTATTGCAAAAAAGGCTGAGAAATGCTTCTGGCGGTTTCCTTGTGTGTGCACGGAGTACTGATAAGGTCCTAGTGTTTGGGAACTTTTAAATGTTGCATCTTGTAAAGCCATTTTGTCTATGTAAGTTATTTTTGAAATCAGAAGAAATGAATGTGATTGCTGGTAATAGTTCACTAAAGGCAGCTACCTGGCTTTTAACTGTTGTTTGCAAAGTATATTTAAAGCATCCATTTATGAAACATCTCCCAATTTCCTATGATGTGCCAAGAGATGTGTTAGGTGCTCCAAGTACAAAAATAAATGGGATATGCTGTTGTTGTTGTTAGGTACCGTTGAGTCAGTATCCGACTCATAGCAACCCTACATACAACAGGCAAAACACTATTATCAGTGCTTCTCTGCTGTTCATAGGGTTGCAATGGCTGGTTGATTTTTGGGAGTGGGTTGCCGGGTCCTTCTCCCAAGCCTACAGCACCTGGTGTTCCCAGGCGGTCTCCCATCCAAGTACTAACCAGGCCTGACCCTGCTTAGCTTCTGAGATCTGATGGGATCAGATGCCACAGGGGTATGGCTACAGGCAAATGGGATATAATCTCTCTCTTAATGCTCATTCTTTGTGGAAGAAGGAGAAATATAAAGATAAATTAAAATGTACCAAAGTATGAGACATTACAGTGATAGGAGCCAAATGCCATGGGAGTACAAAGGACAGAACCACAGTCTAGAAAGGGAAGGAAAGATTCCATAGTGGAAGTGATTTTTTAAGCTAGATTTTGGAGGAAATGGTAGGGTTTTTCAGACTAGAGGGAAGGAATGGTGTCTTGGTAGGGACAAAGTGTGGAAAGACACAGGATCTTGAGAGGGCCTGGTAGGTTCTGATACTGGTGGAAAGGTCAGTATGGTAGGAGCACTGCAGATGTCACTTGTTTCTGTGTTTTAAAAATACATAGTGTTAGACAGTCACTGCAAATATTCCTTACAGATTATATTTTTAAAAGCAGATGAAAGTAGAAGGGGGACTATTTGCAGGGAGGAAGGGGACCAGTAGGAAGGAGAAAAGAGGAACCAGAGAGGGCAATAGAGAGGGTAGTGTGAGCAGAGTACATGATATATGTGAATGAAAATGTCATAATGTAACTTACCACTTTGTACAGTGAATATGTGCTATTTTTTAAAAAGCAGGCTCCTAATCCATCAGTATAAGTGCATTATTAGTACTGTCATTGAACTCACCACCTGAATGACTGTTGTTCTGTCATGTCAAGCCAACAGTAGTTAGACGATTGTCTTGACATTACTGATTCATAGTTATTAATAATACCTGTGGCTTAATGAGTACCTGTCATATGTCAGGCATGATGTAGGTGCTTTGTGTCCATTATCCTTATTCTTTACAACAACCCTAAAAGTTAGATACCAGCCTCATTTTAGAGAGTCTTAAAAGAGTTTGTGACTTCCCTAAAGTCACACAGGTAGTACCGGGTCAAGTCAGGATTCTGATCCAGGTCAGTGTCCTTCTGAAGTCTGTGTTCCATCCCGCATGCCATGCTACATCTGTAGTTATTGACAACCCCTTCCTCCCATGACAGAATAGGTCCATGTATTAAGGGACCTTTAATTTGTGAGTTGTAAGTGATTAAATCAAGCAAACCTTGTATTGGAGCTTATGTAGTCAAATGAGTATTGCCATTCAAAGAAGTTATGTAGGGAAAAGAAAATATATATACCTATTCCACTGCTCATACTCCTTGTTACTAATCTAGAATTCCCTTTGGAGTCAGTTTTACAGTTCATAAGGAAATCTGTCTCATTGCATTATAATCATATATCATGTTGAGCCAAAATAGTGTCACCTAGTTTGATAACACATTTTATTCCCTAAACTTGGATCTGGCTGACTTTTGGCAGTTTCTGAAACTCAAATCCACTCTTGGTGAAGATTTGGCACCATTTAGGATATTCAAAAGAACACACTGTGGGCTTTTATGGCACTTCCAAGAGGAACATTCCAAATTTGGTTGGAGCAGTAACATATTGGAATATAGTGCTTTGCCTCCCAAGGGGACTGGTTAAAGGAGACAAGTTAAATTTGAATGCATCAATTCCTGGTTTTGAAAATATCATTCCTATTAGTTGATAACTGCATACATATTTTTCTTGGCTGTGACCGGGGGCCCGGGGTTTTGAGGCACTGAACAAGTGTGCCAAGTGAGTGGATATTGAGTACAGATAAATATGTACCACTGAAAAATCCTTGTTGTGGGGAGAGGCAGTGGATGGATGAGTTTTAGTTTCCTAGGACTGCAGGAGTGAAGCTTCCTAATATTGAGCTAGGGGATTTAATTGCCTTGCCTGGTGATGGGTCATGCCTATACAAGGTGACTAGACTTTCAAATAAAAGCCTTAGGTTGACCTCTAGAGATAAGTGCCTTATAACTGATGATTCATCTTTGTCAGTTCTTACCTAATAGTGAGAAAAATGATTACTAAATGAGATTGTTAAAACAATGTGGCAGAACTTTTGTCTTTCATAATACTACTAAAGCTGTAATAGGTAAAGTGTTATCATCTACACAGTGCTTTCACATGCTCTTTTTTTTTTCTTTTTTGCAGTACTTAGGGATTGAACCCAGGGCCTCGCACATTCTTTGCAAGTGTTCTACTATTGAGCTGCTGCCCTAGTCCATTTTTATTTTATTTTTTAAATTTTGAGTCAGGATCTCACAGAATTATGCAAGCTGCCTCTGGCTTCAAACTTGTGATCCTCCTGACACAGCCTCCTGAGTTGCTGGGATTACAGGCATGCCCCACTGCACCTGCCTACATACTCTTAATGAATCAAGATATGAGAAGACAGACTTCAGGAGAGTAACTCAGTCAAGATCACACTGCTGATAAATGGCAGATAAAGAACTGGAATACAGATCTTCCCTCTGGCCTGGGCTTTTTCAAATCATCCTTAAGAATGATTTGTTTTCATTTGGATTTTGTGCTTTTTTTCTATCTACTGTTTAGTAAAACATTTTCATCATAATAAAACCAGTTAAAATCTCCATTGAAAGATTTAAAATTTGGTTAATAAGGTTCTAATCAGTGTAAGAGGTGAAGTCCTTTTAAGAGATTGTGAGAATATCAGTTAGCAGTTCATCAATTGGAGTCATTTTCTCAAGCCATGGGTAGGGAGCTATCACCTAGAGTGTGTGTGTGGGGGGGGCGGTAGAAGAGAGAGAATGAGAATATATCCATGCTCCAGGCCATGGGTTCAACCTCCAGTACTGCGCAAAAAAAAAAAAAAAAAAAAAAAAAAAAAAAAATGAGTACACAGTTTTGGCACCCTCTGATTATTCCTGCCTTTCCTTCTCTTTCTTTCCCCCACCAAAAAGTAGACCAAGGGAGTTTGAATCTGAGCAGAAAGCTCCATATAAGTTTCAGAGAGGACACTAGTGTTATGGTTTGGCCCATGTTATGATACTAAGTGATTATGCACTAGTGTTATAGATTGAGATGAAAGTGGAGTAAGCCCATTGTAAAGGTGTTTCTGTGGTTTTAATGTGTCCTCCAAGTTCATGTATTGGAAGCCTAATCCCCAAATATATATGTTAACATTATTTGGATATAGGGTCTTTGGGAGGTAATTAGGATTAGATGACATAATTAGAGTGGTGCCCCATGATGGCATTAATGACTTTATAAGAAGAGGAAGGGAAAGACTCAAACTAGCACACTTATTCTATCTTGCTTTGTTATGCCCCCTCCATATTATGATGCAGCAAGACTCTCAGGAGTTGCTGGTGCCTTGCTTTTGGACTTCCCAGTCTCTAGAACTGTAAGAAGTCAATTTCTTTTCTTTATAAATTACCCAGTTTCAGTGATTAAGATACCAGTAGAAAGTGTTTTAAGACAGAAAATTGGTACCAGGTGTGGGGCTGTTGATGTACAAATACCTAAAGATGTGGAAGTGGTTTTAAAAGTGGGTAATGGCTATAGGCTAGAACAGTTATGAAGTAAGTGCTAAAAAAATTCTGTGTTGCTATATTCTTTATTGCATTAAAGGCACTTCTAGTGATGGCTTAAGAGAAGAGTAGACTAGGGAAAGTCTGGAACTTCTCAGAGATTACTAGATGGTTATGACCAGAATGTTGGTTAAAATATGGCTTTTTTGATGCAGTCTCCAATGGAAGTGAAAAACAAAACTTGAAACCTGGAGTAAAGATCATCTTTGTCATAAAGTTGCAAATAATTTTGTTGTATTGTGTCCATGCCCTAGGAGTTTATGGAATCCAAAATTTAAGAGTAATAAACTAACGTATCTGGTGGAAGAAATTTCTAAGCAACAAAGCATTCAGGATGTTGCGGGGCTACTTTTTAGTGCTTATAGTAAAATGAAGAACAGATATGGTTTAAAGACAGAATTTATAATTAGAAGTGAAACAACATGGTAAAATTTGGAAAATTCTCAGTGTGGCCATGTGGTAGAGAATGAAAGAAATTTTCTAAGTCATGGTGTGGCCATATGACTGCTAAGATTAGTGCAGATAGAGGAGCTTATTGGGACAATGGGAATGTGTTAACTTTTGTATCTCAGTTACCAAAATGTGTGACAGAGGCAACTTAGGAAGGAGAGGTTTATTTGGCTCATGGTTCAGAGGTTCAGTCCATAGTGGTGGTGAAGCCACGACCCAGGTGCTTAGTCCATGGCAGGAGGAACCTGTGCTGGAGACTTCACATTGTGGTAGACAGGATCAGGGAGAGTCAAGCCAGAACCAGGAGCCAGGTAACCCTCAAAGGCCTTTCTTCAGTGACCTACTTCTGTCAGCTAGGTCCCAACTCAAGTACCACAGCATCCAAAAGCAGTAACCCCCATTAAGGACCAAGTGTTCAAACATGGACCACTTTATCTGCAAATGGGAACACTCTGCTTCTGGTTCTCCTAAAGGCTCATGGCTATCCGTAATGCAAAATACATTTATCCCAACTTTAGGCATCTCCAAAGTCTTTAACAGTCCCAACATTGTTCAGAGGTCCAAGTCCAAAGTTTCCTCTGAGACTCAAGGTAATCTTAGTTTTGAGTGCCTATAAAAACAAAAACAGGTTATATACATCCAACATACAATGGCATAGAGTAGACAGAGAGGATAGCAAGGAAAGATGCGAATAAATAAGACTGACGCCCAGCAGGGAGAATATTAAATCTCATAGCTTTATTTCTGACATCTGGAGCACCTGGTAGCATCATCTGGGCTCCAGCAGGCTTGGGCAGCCCTACCCCTATGGCCTTGCTGTTGGTTGGCCACATGGCCTCTCTTGGGCCAGCTCTTCTTGTTAATGGAGGCTTTCCTTAGCAGACATTATACGTTGCACCTCTAACATTGTGGGGTCTCCACTGCAGTTTTGGCATCACACTCAAAGCATCATGCATTGCACTCTTAGGGACTTCCTACAGGGACTTTGACCCTGCCACACATTGCCTGGCCTCCCAGGATTTACTCAAAAACTTTAACCATAACTCTTGCATTCTGCATGCCTGCAAAAACAGCATCATGTGGATGATGCCAAATTCTGTTGCCAGTATGAGTGGTAGCTGGGCCCCTTTGGACCCTGGCTGCAGTGGCCTCAGAGAGTCTTGGCTGGGAAACCCCTTCTCTATGCATTCCTTTTCCAGCAGCCCTGGAGCCAATCTCTTTTTAAAGGAAAGTCTTTGGAATGAGATGGTTGTTCCCACTCTGGCCTTGGGTGGGAGGAGTCTTTCCAATTCCTTATTTTCTCTGAAGGCATCCTCTCTATTGTCCCCATGCAAAGTGCTTGGCTTTTCTTAAAAAGTGGTAATCTCTTTAATAGCCACAGTCTCTTTATTCACTACTTTAACTGTGCTGCTTTTCTGGCCAGACTGCCTGTTTTTCATGTCTTTCTGCTTTGCCTTTTGCTCCAGATTCTCATTGTAAACCTAGTTAAAAGCAGCCAGTGATATCCATGCAACAACCTGAATGCCATGCTATCTTGTAATTTCCTCTGCCAAATTAATAAGTCCATTACTTTTGAATTTGTTGTTGTTGTTGTAAGGTGCTGTCAAGTCGGTATCCGACTCATAGCGACCTTCATAGGGTTTTCAATGGATGACTGTTTCGGGATTGCCTTGGGAGTGGATTGCCAGGTCCTTCTCCCATTTTTGCGGCACCGGGAATTGAACTCCGGACCTCAGAGACTGCAGCGCAGTGCTCTACCAACTGAGCTAAATCCCAGCCCACTTTTGAATTTAGCCTTGCTCAAATTTTCAGGACACAGGTAAAACATAGACAAATTCTTTGCCAGAATGTAACACAAATGGCTGCTTGTCTAACTCCCAATAGTGTCGTCTTCCTCTTTGAAACCTTATGAGCACAGTCCACATTTCTTTTGGCATTCTGGTCTTCTGAACTCCCACCAGAACTGCCCTTTGATTTCTGTGGCTTCTCTAGTCTGCATTTCCAAACTCTTCCGAATTCCTCCCGTAAACCAGCTCTAAAGGTTTAAGAACCACATGGTCCTGTGTAGGCACAGCAACAACCCCACTGCTCTAATACCAATTTTCCATATGAGTTAGCTTTTGGATAGCTGTGACTGAAATATCTGATGGAGACAATGTTATGCTTCGAATAAAAATTGTTGCCCAAAGGTCATGTGTTTAAATGTTTGGTCCCCAAGTGGTGGCAGTGTTTGTAGAGGCTGTGGAACTTTGGGAGCTGGGGTCTAGCTTGTGGAAGTAGGTCATTGGGGGTGATATTTTGGAGGTTTCATGCAGGCCCCTGATTCTGGTAGGTCTCTGTGCTCCTGATCTTCCAAAATGTGAAGTTCTTTGCCATAGGCCGTACTACCTGCTGCTGCCACCATGGATTGCAACGCTGTGAATCATGAGCCAAAGTAAACCTATCCTTCCTCCTTAACTTGGCCTGTCTGGTATTTTGCCACAGCAATGCACAAGCTAACTACCACAAATAACTTAGGAAGAGAAGGTTTATTTGGCTTCTGGTTTCACAGGATCAGTCCATAGTGGTGGGGAGTACATACCTGAACAACTCAGTCTGTGGTGGCAGGAGCCAGTGGCAGAGACTCTTCACATATCAGTGGACAGGAGCGGGAAGAGTCAAGTTGTAACTGGGGGCAAGTAACCTTCAAAGGCCCACACCAGTGACCTACTTCTGTCATGTAGGTTTCTTCTCCCAGAGTTCCATAGCCTCCCAAAACAGTGCCACCAAATCGTGACAAAGCATTCTAACAAGAGCCTTCAGGGGAATTTTATATTCAAACCATAGCAGGGAGAAAGACCCCAATAACATTTCAGAGTTCTTCAAGGCTTCATTGCTTATTATAGGACAGAATTGTTTAGGGAAACAAGCCCAGAGCACCATCCACAGGCTTGCTGCCCAGGACCATCTTGAGTCTCTGCTTTCAGAATTCCAAATTAGTACTCTTCAACCACTCCAGCTATGAGTCAAGCAGCCCAGATGTGGCTCAGGCTGATGTACCAAAGGCACAAGCCATAAACATG
This sequence comes from Pedetes capensis, assembly GCA_007922755.1. Lineage (NCBI taxonomy): Eukaryota > Metazoa > Chordata > Mammalia > Rodentia > Pedetidae > Pedetes > Pedetes capensis. The sequence continues at coordinate 51,672 of VMDO01008171.1, read as the reverse complement.
GCAGCATTCATGTGGGGTTAATTCAGCAGACTTACAGAATACAAAAGTTGTGAGGACATGGCTTCCTCTACCTAGATTTTAAATGATATATCAGATTTTCCGTGGACCCAGGTAGAGACTGGCCACAGGGGCCGAACCACCTCTGAGAGCCCCCATTAGAGCGGTGCCAAGTGGACCTGTGGGGTTGAAGGTGGATCTGCCAAAGAGAGTTCCCACTAGGGCAGTGCCTAGTGGAGCCATGGGAGCAGAACCATTGTCAGGACCCCAGGATATAAGGCCACCAGAAAGCAACACCAGCCTGAGAGAATTTAAGTAATGAGACGCCCACCCAGGATAATTGCTGTGTAGAGTGAGCCCAGCCTACCCATGAGGGTGGAACAGCCTGATGCTTTGGGGGCCCAGTATCCATACCAGTGTGTCTAGGAGGCAGCCCATTCTGGACCTTTGATTTAATATCTGCTTTGTTGGGTTTTGGACATGCCTGGGGCCTGTTACTCCTTTCTTCTTGCCTACTTTTTCCCTTTTGGAATATCTTTCCTCTGCCTGTCTTATCATTTTACTTTGAAAATAGGCAACTTATTTTCATAGGCTCACAGGCAGATTCCAAGGTGAATCATCCCTGATTCTCATCCATGTCTGATTTAGGTAAGACTCTAAACTTTGGACTTTTGAATTGATACTGGAATAAGTTAAGGCTTTTGGAGGCTTTTGGGATGGAATGAATGTGTTTTGCATTGTTAGAAATGCATGAATTTGGGGGCCAAGAGCAGAATGCTGTGATTTGAATCATCCTTTAAAAGTTCATATATCAATGGTGTTTGCAGATGGGGTCTTTGAACAATAATTAGGAGTAGATGAGGTCATGAGAGTGGGGCTCGCCTGATAGCATTAGTATCTTTATAAGAAGAGAGACCCAACCTAGCGGCTTGCTTTGTCTTACTATGTGGTGCCCTCTGCCATGTTATGAAGCAGCAAGAATGCCCTCACCAGATGCCAAGCAGATGCTGACTCCATGTCCTAGGACAGCATCTGGAAGTATAAGCTCAATAAACTTCTATTCTTTATAAATTGTGCAGTCTCCAGTATTCAGGTATAGGAACAGAGAATGGTCTAAAATAATTTTAACTGGAAAAAGTGAAATTTAGGAAGTATTGGTTAGTGGTAGAATATCATCCTGTGAACCTCCATTTGCTAGTTTGCAGAGAATTAAGTGAAATCTGTTTTTATACTTGGACTCCAGTCTGAATATTTCTTGAAAAGTAACTCAGAGTAGTTTAGACTTCAGGTATGACACAAGCCCTCACAGTACGGCAAACTAACGAACATGCGGGTTTTAAGCCATTAGGTTTATAGTAATTGTTTATGGCAGCAACAAGATGTTTAATGTTAAGGACATTCAAACTATTTATATTTTTCTAACTCCAATAATTGAATTATGAATTATGTTTTAATACTGTTATCCTCCTTTTTTTATGGTACTGGGGGTTGGACCCAGGGCCTCGAGCTTGCATGCTCTGCAAGTGCTAGACCACTGAGCTGCACCCCCAGCCCATTTTTTACTTTTTGAGACAGGGTCTCGCTAAGTTACACAGACTGCCTCTGGTCTCAAACTTGCGATCCTCTTGCCTCCGCCTCCCAAGCTGCTGGGATTACAGGTGTGAGCCACTGCGCCTGGCTACTATTATCCTCTTATAAATTCAACTTGTTTCTTTTCTATTCTTTTCATGTAATAGGCATAAAACTCTTAATTCGCCCCTATGTCAAAAGCCATAAGATAATCACTTTTTTAACATTTAGAATATTTTGGTACTTCTATTTTCGTTAATTCCACTACTTTCTTTGACTGTTAGGTAAGTAATCTCTTTTATGGATTGGGGTTTAGCTCAGTTAGTTGAGTGCTGCGCCTCACTCTCAGAGGACCCAGGTTCCATCCCCACTTCCACAAAAACAGGAGAAGGACGTGGCAATCCACTCCTGAAGCAATCCTGAAACAATCTGCCATTGAAAACCCTGTGAGGATCACTGTGAGTCTGAGGCGACTTGACGGCACCTAACAACAACAATAATCTCTTTTACAGAGGATAAGAATTCAATTTACAATGCTTATCTCCCCATGTATCTTTTGTTTATATTCTGAAACTCTTTTACAAAAAATTTTACTTCCACATATTATCTAATTTACCTGTGCATCTTATATCTCTTATTATCCTTGTATTTGTTAATGCTCCAATTCATTGATTCGTTTTAAGTACTCTGTTTTCAAGACCATTGTTTCTGGTCATGATGTTTGTAACCACAGGCTTTGGTGGATAAGATGGTTCTGATTTTCTAGATTTTTGAACACTCCCTATAATTTAAGAGATGAAAGAGTTTTCTGTGCTCTTTACTTACTGTATTTGTGATAATTCCATTTCTGTTAGCTTGTGGGTCTTCCTCATAGGCCCTTCTCTTCTACAAAGTCTAAACGATGAAGTCATTCTTAATCTTGGCATCTTTCAGTGTTTGCTCTCTTTTTCTTTGTAGCATCTTGTAAAAGCCAGTCTTGTTTTTGAGTATTCATCACTAACATGTACTTAGTGCAGTGGTTATCAAACTTCCATGGACCCCTGGAAGAACTTGAGACCCTTTCTGGGGGATGTAAAGTTCAAATTATTTTCATAGTAATAACAAAGTATCCTTTGACTTTTTCTCTGGATCAAAACTTGCTTGTGGTGGTGTGAAAGCAGTGTGTGGGGAGGTCAAATAGCAGATACCTGGGTGTGAATCATAGCAGTGCCACTAACTGTGCGAGTCCTCCCAGGATTCTTCACTGCTACACAGTTGCCATTAAGAATGCCAGCTTCAGGCTCGGAGTGGTGGCACACACCTGTAATCCCAGTGACTTGGGAAGTTGAGGCAGGAGGATGGCAAGTTTGAGGCCAGAGGCAGCCTGCAGAATTCAGTGAGACCCTCCCTCAAAATAAAATAATACAAAATGGACTGGAGATGCTGCTCAGTGGAAGAGCACTTGCAAAGTAGATGCAAGACCCTGCATTCAACCCCATGTACCTCAAAAAAAAAAAAAGAATGTCAGCTTCAAAGCAGAAACAAATATTAATTTTACTTAATTTTGACTCCTGAGTACACATCGAATTTAATATTCCACGTGATAAAAATGGGAAGAAGAGGAAGTCTACTGTAGACTGATGTGACAATGGTTGAATAAAGGAAAAACAGTTGTGTGCCTGAGTTTTAAGCTGTTTTTTTTTTCATGCAACAGCATTTTTTGGAAGGACAACTAATATACTAGACTGGTTATTTGTGTTAGAATATTTGGTCTTAAAAAATGCCAGAAGTAAATCTGCCGCTACAAGGAAAACAACTCATGGAAAATGGTAAAATTTGAGCTTTCATGGGAAAATCAGATGTTTATAAAACTTGTATTTACTGCCATGAGCTTGACAACCTCCCAGCACTTAAAACATTTCTGATGAAGTAGGTAGAGATAATCACTAATGTGATTTTTTTTTGTTTTTATATAGTGTGATTTGTTATGAATTGGTACTTGCCAATTGACCTACATGGTATTACATAATCATGTAGGGATAAAAGAATTGTTCAGACTATAAGAGGGACCAGTACATTTTAATGTAGCATAGTATAAAAAGTTCACTGATAGAATGTCAAACTTCACATTGCAAGTACCCTTTAAGAAACTTCCACTTGTTTAGTTGTGGTATCCCATTGAAGAATATCCACCATTACCTGAAAGAGCTATTAAAATACTCAACATTTTTTACTACATATCTCTGTAAGGCTATATTTTCTTCATATACTTGAACTAAAGCAACATTTTGCAATAGAATGAATAAAAATGTAACCATTAGAATCTAGGTGAGTTCAACAAAGCCAGACATTTAAAAATTTACAAAACTCTAGAAATAATGCTACTCTCATTAAATGTGTGTTGAGTTTGGAAAAGTTTTTCATAAAATTATTATATATGTTAATATGTGATGTGTTTATTATTGTTACTTTTCAATAGTTTTAATAATCATTTTAATATATAATAAATAACAGTAAGGATAACATGCATCAACAAAGCTTTTGAAGTCCTCAGTAATTTTTAAGAGCATAAAGAAATCCTGATACCAGTGATTTAACAAAAACACTAATGTAGTACTTCACAGAAAGCACTTCTCATATTCATGGTCTTATGTTCATAGCCACTTTGTGAGGTGCAATTTGTTACCTAGTTTTACAGATGTATATGCTATGGTACAGACAAGGAGGCTATATGTATTCTAGTTAGCAGCTCCTCCAAATCTGGTGATCCTCTTATTGAAGTTTAATCTCTTGGAGGTGTGTTTTTGAATTTTGTACGTCCCATCTGTTTATAACTTCCACCCCCTTTTATTCAATTAAAGTTTTTTATGCCATTTTTCATACTATAAAATTAGTGCATGCACCTTGCAGAAAACTCAGATATCCCAAGCAAAAGCATATAAAGACTGAACTTCATCTTCCCTAGTGGAAGTAACTATGAACTACTCAGTGTACATTTGTATAGAAGTTCTTCTAAACATATTTAATTGTCAGTGCAAGTCAATATAGTCTTGTTTTCTGTTGTTGTTAGGTGCCATCGAGTCGAGTTTGACTCATAGTGACCCTCATAGGGTTTTCAGTGGCTGATTGTTTTGGTATTGGGGATTGTTTTGGAAGTGGCCTGCCACATCCTTCTCCCATTTTTGAAGTGCTGGGGATCAAACTCAGGGCCTCAGACAGCACAGAGCAACTGAGCTTAAACCCAGCCCCATTGTTTTGTTAGGTGCCATCAATATAGTCTAATACTCAATTAAAAGGACCTTAGTGTCAAATAGATCTTAGTTTGAATCCCAGCTCTGTGAGTTCTTGGACAGGTTTTTAACAACTAAGCCCCTATTGTTATCTATAAAATGGATATAGTTGAAGTGCCTGTATCATAGGATTACTGTGAGGCCCAAATGAGGCCTCACACAAAGACACACAAAGAGCAGTACAGTCCCTGGCATGAACACTCAGTGTGAGCTGCTGATATTATTATGTGTGTGTGTATATGTATGGATAGATCAATAGATATGTTAGGTCTGTTGGCATGTACTTTCCCTGCAGCAAAATTTAGGCTTTTTAATGTATAATCCTGTCAGTTTTGACAAATCCACAAGATTTGTGCAGGTGCCACCCGAAGACACAGATATAGAACATTCCTGTAACTGCAGAAAACTCCTTCATGGCCTTTTGTAGTCATCCTTTCTACCAGCACAAACAGTGGTAGCCACACTGATCTGTTTTCTGTATCTTAATAATTTTGCTTTTTCTAGGACATCAAATAAATGGAGTTGTACAGTATGTTATGTTTTCGATGTGAATTATTTAGTGGCTTTCATGAATAAAGCTACTCTGAACATTTGTGTGTGGGAATCCTGGACCACAGAATAAGACTTAACTTCTTAAGAAACCATTGAAGTGTTTTCTAATGTGGCTTTACTGTTTTGTGCTCCAACCAGCATATGTGAAGTTCCAGTTGCTCCACATCCTTACCAACACTTGTCAATCATTTTAATTTTAGCTATTTTAGCAATTGTGTAATTTTATCTCATTGTGTTTATAATCTCCATTTTTAATGATTGAAAATACTGATCACCTTTTCATATATTTCTATTTTCCAGTAGTCAAAGTCATTTTTATAAATTAGATACAGGTACTTTGACAGATACATGTTTTCAGAATGTTTTCCTAATTTGTGGCGTAGTTTTCTATTTTCTTAATTTTATCTTTTGAGAAAGTACGAATTTTCTTTTTTTTTTTTTTTCTGTGGTACTGGAGGTTGAACCTAGGGCCTTGCACTTGCATGCTTTGCAAGTGCTGTACCACTGAGCTGCACCTTCAGCCCACTTGCTTTTTTACTTTTTGAGACAGGGTCTCACTAAGTTACGCAGACTGCCTTTGGTCTCGAACTTGCGATCTTCCTGCCTCTGCCTCCAGAGTTGCTGGGTTTACAGGCATGCGCCACTGTGCCCAGCCTGAGAGTAAGAATTTTCAGTTTTGAAGAAATCTAATTTTGCAGCCCATGTAAGAAATCTTTGCCAAAGGCTATGTTGCAAATATTTTTCCCATGTATCTTACATGTTTTATGGTTTTAGGCGACTGACTGAAAGGCATTTGACTGTGTGGGTCACAACAAATTATGGATAACATTGTGAAGAATAGGAATACCAGAGCACTTAATTGTACTCATTAGGAATCTGTACATGGACCAGGAGACAGTTGATCATACAAAACAAGGAAACACTGCTTGGTTTAAAGTCAGGAAATGCATGCACCAGGAATGTATCCTTTCACCATAACCCTTCAAACTCTATGCCAAGCAAACAATCTGAGAAGCTGGATTTTATGAAGAAAAACATGGCATCAGGATTGGAAGAAGATTCCTTAACTATCTGTGTTGTGCAGATGTTACAACTTTGCTTGCTGAAACTGAAGAAGACTTGAAGCATTTACTGATGAAGATCGAAGAACGCAGCCTCCAGTATGGATCGCACATCAACATCAACAAAACAAAAATCCTTATAACTGGATCAGTAAGCAATTTCATGATAAATGGAGAAAAGATTGAGGTTGTCTAAGATTTTTCTTTACTTGGTTCTATAATTAACATCCATGGAAGAAGCATTCAAGAAATAAAAAGACACACTGCATTGGGAAAAACTGTTGCAGAAGACCTCTTTTAAAGTGTTCAGCTACTATTTTCAAGGTGGGAAGATAAATCCTATTCCTGTTATTACATCAGGGTTGGAAGTAGAAGCTCTTGACCATGTAACTTCTAATTAATATTTGAAGACATCCTCTACAGGACTTCCCTTTTTATGGGAGTGGTATATGAGCATGTGTGCATGTGTATGTGTGTGTAATTTACTTAGCCATTGAAATTATAATACATGTACTTAAATGTACTAACTATAAACATGGTAGGTGGCTGGTTTTTTCTTTTTCTGTTTTTATTGATGTATATTGTACAAAATACTGCCTTTTAAAAAATAGAATCAAATAATCAGTGACAGAACTTGACCATATCCTGAACATGTCAACCTTTTCCAGTCTCCATGTCATGATATAGCTAATTCTTTTTGCTTGGAACGCTTCCTCATCTCACTTCCTTTCCTGCCTGGCAGCTTTCCAAGTATCCTTTGAAACCAGCTCCATGGTCCCCACCTTGCTATTTCCCATAGCCCCAGACAGAACCTGTATTTCCTCATTCCAGCTCTCATCCAATCCTGCTCATAGCACCACTTCAGCAAATGTCATGCTGTATTTTTGTGTGAACTCCCTCCTACCAGGAAGATATTGATGGCAAGAGACTATAGGTTTTCTTTATGCTTTTCTTATCCCCAACACAGTATATATGCAACATAGAACTTTTAAATAAACACTTGTTGCAATAATGACTCTTCTTATGAGCTGAAAAATATTTTTGTCATTCTTCCTTGTTTCAGTATAACTTGTTTTTCAAAATGAATCTTCTTTAATCATTTTACTTTTCTCCTAGTAAATTCCTCATCTATGCCTGTCTGCTGCTGTTCTCTGTGCTCCTGGCCCTTCGTCTGGATGGCATCATTCAGTGGAGTTACTGGGCTGTCTTTGCTCCAATATGGCTGTGGAAGTTAATGGTCATTGTTGGAGCCTCAGTTGGAACTGGAGTCTGGGCACGAAATCCTCAATATCGGTAATACTGCTTTATAAAACTCACTTGTCTCTCTCCCTGGGGATAATTCTGGTTTTTCTTACCAGAAAAGTAAAGATCATTGTCTTTTATTTCTTTTTGGGGTTTTATAAGAATTGTGGTACAGGCAAACTGAGTGAGATCTCTTCAAATATTTTTAAAAATTAGGTATTTTAACCAGGTACAGTGGTACATTCCCATAATCCTAGCAACTCAGGTGGTAGAGGCAGTAAAATTGCAAGTTTGGGGCCAGAGGCAGCCTGCATAACTTAGTGAGACCCTGTCTCAAGATAAAAAATTTTTTAAATGGGACTGAGGGTGAAGTTCAGTGGTAGAGAACTTCCAAAGTAGGTACGAAGCGCTGGATTCAGCTACTCAGTACCTTGCCCAAAGGAGGTGTTTAATATCTAATTGTTTTTATAAAAGCAATATTAGTATGGGTGGTTAAGTGCCTAGCCATCCCACAAATGCCTACATAATCCAAAACACACTCCAGATACAGAGCTGTTATACCATACATACTAGCCTAAGAAGCATAACACACTCTGTATTCATAGATCTGGCTGAGACCATCAGGGATCTGACTTTCTCTAGTTTACTTTTAGAACTGAGCTCCCCTTGTCCCACTTTTCCAGTCCTGGTGTAAGGGAGGTAACTTGGGCAGAAGACCATGAGTCCCCTAGATGGGAGCTGGGGAATGAGGAAAATTGAAAGGCACATGCTGAGAAATAAGGCAGAATTTTAGGGGGCTGAGAAGGAGGGGACAGCCTAGTGTGGCTGAACTCGGTGGAAGTCTTCCCTTCTCTCTCTGTCAGACTGGACCTACATGAAAAGAGAGGTGACTGGAGAGTGGGGGCTATTCTAACCCTTCAGCAGGAAGATGGGGAATGAACAATGCATGGTAGGCAAGTGGGGAGTGTAGACGGAGATACATGCAGCTTATGTGGGACAAGTTGGAGTTGGAGTCACCTCAACTTTTTAAGTTCTTGATTATTACCTTTACAAAGAAGTTGAAATTTAGATTTTATAAAATACACATCACTTTAAATACCTATACTAAGAGCCCTGGTAGGTAAGGGCCATTTATGTGTAGTTACTGCTCATAAACAGGTTCAAACTGAAACTGAAGAAAATTACTGAAACTGAACAAGTGTAGGAGAACCAAGGTATAACCTGAGTATATTCCCACCTGAGTTCAGAGATTACCTCAAGAACAAGTTTGATGTGTTAGGTACTAATGATTGAAGACCAGACGAGTTGTAGCATGACATCAAAGACATCATTCATGAGGAAAGAAAAGGTTATTTAAAAGACAGGAAAAAAAGAAAAGACTAAATTACATGTCAAATGAGACTCTGAAACTTGCCCTTGAATGTCAAACAGCTAAAGTAAAAGGAAGACATGATGAAATTAAAGAACTAAACCAAAGATTTCAAAGGGCAAACCGACAAGACAAAATTAAATATTATAATGACATGTGTAAAGAGTTGGAGATGGAAAACCAGAAGGGAAGAACATGCTCTGCTCTTCTCAAGCTTAAGGTATTGAAAAAAAGTTCAAGCCTCGAATGGCAATAGTGAAGGATTCTACAGGGAAAATATTAAATGATGCAGGAAACATAAAAAGAAGATGGAAGGAATACACAGAGTCATTATAACAAAAACAGTTGGTGGATGACCCATCAGTTCAAGAGGTTGCATATGATCAAGAACCAGTGGTACTGAAGGAAGAAGTGGAAGCTGCCTGGAAGGAATTGGCAAAACACAAGGCTTCAGGAATTGATGGAAAACCAATAGAGAAGTTTCAAAAAACAGATGCAGCACTAGAAGTGCTAATTTGTTTATGCCAAGGGATTTAGGAAACTGCTACCTGGCCAACTCACTGGAAGAGATCCATATTTGTGCCTACTCCTAAGAAAGGAAATCCAACTGAGTGTGGAAATTATCAAACGGTCTCAATATCACATGCACAAAATTTTGCTAAAGATCATTTAAAAGTAACTGCACCAGTATATAGACGGAATAGCTGGAAAATCAAGCTGGATTCAGAAGAGGACATGGAACCAGGTATAGCATGGATGATGTCAGATGTATATTAGCTGAAAGCAGAGAATACCTGAAAGACTGTATGTTTTCTTGACTGCAAAGGCATGTGACTGTGTGAATAATAACAAATTATGGATAGCACTACAAAGAATAGGAATACCAGAGCACTTAGTTGTACTCATGAGGAATTTGTACACAGACGATGAGGCAGTTGTTCAAGCCAAACAAGGAAACAGAGCCTCATTTAAAGTCAAGAAAGGCATGCATCAGGGCTGTGTCCTTTCACTATGCCTCTTCAATCTCTATGCTGAGCAAATAATCCAAGAAGCTGCATGGACTGTATGAGAAAGAGCATGGCATCATGATTGGAGGAAGACTCTTTAACACCCTGCATTATGCAGTTGACAGAACTTTGCTTGCTGAAAATGAAGAGGATTTGAAACATTTGCTGACCCCTTACAAATGGGTCATTATGCAGCTCCATGATAAATGGAGAAAAGATTGAGGTTGTCCAAGATTTTGCTTTACTTGGTTCTGTGATCAACACCCATGGAAGCAGTGGTCAAGAAATCAAATGATGCATTGCATTGGGAAAAGCTGTGGCAAAAGACGTCATTAAAGTATTGAAAAGTGAAGATGTCACATTGAAGACGAAGGTGCACCTGATTCATGCCATGGTGTTTTCAGCCACATCATATGGTTGTCAAAGCTGGACATTGAATAAGGGAGACAGGGAAAAGAATTGATGCTTTTGAATTATGGTTCTTGAGACAAAGATTGACTATGCCATGGACTGCCAAAAGAACCAACAGATCTGTCCTAGAAGAAGTGCAACCAGAATGCTCTTTAGAAGCAAGGATGGCTAGACTGTGTCTTACATATTTTGGACATGTTGTCAGGAGGGACCAATCCCTGGAGAAGGATATCATGATTGGGAGAGTGGCAGGTCAATGAAGAAAAGGAAAACCCTCAACTAGATGGATTGACACAGTGGGTACAAGAATGGGCTTAAACCTTAGTAAGATAGTGTGCCTGGCATGGAGTGTTTCATTCTATTGTACATAGGGTTTCATGCGTGTTTCATTCTATTGTACATAGGGTTGCTATGTGTCATAACCAACTCATGGTACCTAACAACACCAACAATTTTTAGTTTTTTCTGTTTTGAAAGATCGATTACCTGTGTGACTATTCATCTTTTCTTTTTTAAGAGGTATTTTCAGATATCTAATGTTTGTTCCTCAAAATATGAGAACTTAACATTTTAGTTCTACTCATTGATAGATGCTATTTGAATTTTTCTCTGTAAGTTTAAGATGTTTCAAATAAGGAAGGGGTCATCATGTACTTGGTTAAGTGTATGGAATGTACAGACATAGATATTCTAGTGTTAGCATTATCCAACAAAAAGCTGTTAGATCATTCTTACCTCATGTTCTCTATGTCCTAAGCCCAGCTGTATTTATCACTCACAAGACATATATGCCACCAATGTTTAACTGTATTTTGAATGAACATTATAGGCCTTTCAAATGAATTATAAGACACTTTCTTGTGGCCTTATTTTTTCAGTTGTTTATTAAGTTCATGATATTACTTAAACATGTAATTGAACTGATTTTGTTTGAAAACATTTTAAATTCTTTTATTCTTTTTTATTTGCAGGTTTTAATTCATCCTAATGGAATAAAGAAAAATAAAAGACATTTATAATTTTATTTGCATTTTAAAGTAGCACCTAACAACTTTATCATATATTGTTTAGTATAACCCTCACTTATTCATAGGCCAGGGGTATTTTTATAGTATTACATGAAATGTGATCTTGAGATTTAAGAGAGATTGTCAGTTTTTAACAATAGATGCAATCAATTTGAATAATCTTGGAAGTAACTCTTGTACTTGAGTTTAAAGTTATGAACAAAAGTGTTTATGTAAACTGAGTGTGGTAGCACATACCTGTAGTCCCAGCACTCAGAAGGCAGAGGCAGGAGTATCTCAAGTTTGAGGCCACCCTGGGCTATGTAGTGAGTTCCAGACCAGCCTGAGCTACATTCTGAGGGCCTGTCTCAACCATAAAATAAAATAAACCAAAAACACACAAACAAAAAGAGCTTGTGCACATTGTCAGAGAAATAACAATTATGGCTACTATTTCAAGAATGTCCTTACATAGTTAAAACATTAAAATCTGGTTTGGTTGGTAGTGTTCATTTTTTCTCATGTAGTAGTTCTTTGGTGAAAGATTACCTATTAAAGATTAGGTTTAAGTTAGCTTTCTATCTGATTTTACTTTACATTTTGTCAAATTTACAAGTAAAATTCAAAATGTCGGCATAAGTTGATATTTCTAGATTGCTTGCTTATAATAGAGGTTCTGAATTGAGATTTTTTTCTTCTTGTTCTGTCCCTTTTTAGAGCAGAAGGAGAAACATGTGTGGAATTTAAAGCCATGTTAATAGCCGTGGGCATCCACTTGCTCCTGCTGATGTTTGAAGTCCTGGTCTGTGACAGGATTGAGAGAGGAAGCCATTTCTGGCTTCTGGTCTTCATGCCACTGTTTTTTGTTTCCCCGGTGTCTGTTGCAGCTTGTGTCTGGGGCTTTCGACATGACAGGTCACTAGAGGTGAGAGTTCATATATTTAAGAATATTTTCAAAAACAGTTCCTCTAAGGTAGTTTCTTGCCCTTCGTTGGGAACAGATTGATCATTAACTCTTCATCTTTGAATATAAACAAACAAAAGACAATGGAAATATTTCTCTTTCTTGGCTTTCTCTTCAGGCCATCATCCTTCTCCTAGGTTCTTATCTTTATAATCCACCTGCATCTGTCAGGCTTCTCCAGAGAAACACAATCTGTCAAATAGAGATATAGATGTACAGTGGTACCTTGGAACTGGACCACAATCCATTCTGGAAGGCTGACTGAGTGCCAGTCAGTTCAAATGGCAAGCACTTTTTTCCCATAAGAAATAATGTGAGTGTGTTTATTGGTTCTGGCACCACAACTGAGTGGATAATTCAGACACACATATGCCACTCACATACTCAGCAAGAAGTTCTTTTTCTAATTCAGTTGTTCTTATGTTTTCTTCTTTCCTTCATTTTTAGCACTAGAAAGTTTCTTGGGTTCCATGATGACTGTATGGCGTACTTATGTATGTATACATTTTAAAAAGCCATGAGATCATGAACACAGCACTAGGACAGGTCTTTACTAGTTGAAATAAGCACACAAATTGCTGCTTTCTCCTTTGGTTCCCCTGAAAGCATCATGGGTAAGCAAGGTGTCTCATATAGATTTTAGCACAGTGGTTAAGTGCCAAGCAAGTGGTTGAGCACCAAACTAGAATTTTCTCAGGAACATTGGTGGAGGATGGAAATGTTTGAGCATGAAGCAATTTGAGTCCCAAGGTGCCATTGTAGTGATTGGTTTTAATGAATTGATCCACATTATTGCAGGGCTGTCCAGTGTAAATGTGTAGCGCAGGCAGACAGACTGGAGACTCAGCAGGGGTTGACATGCAGTTCTGAGGCAGAATTACTTCCTGACCAGAAAACCTCAGTCCTTTCAGTTAGAGCCTTCAATGGATTGGATGAGGTTCACCCAGCTGACTATTGTGGGTAATCACCTTTTTAAGTCAGTACCTTCACAGCAGCGTGTAGCTTCATGTTCGATTAAATATTTGGGTACTATAGCCCAGCCAAATAAACAGAAGAAACTAATCATCACACCACCTCACACCCGATGATCTAACTCCTCGACTGCTCTTTAGTTGGCTTATACTGATGTGCCCATATATTTATTTATCATTCAGTCAACATTTATCAAGTATTTACTAAATGCCAAGCCCCTTTTTCCCTAAAAATGTGGATACAGAGATGAACTAAAATACCAGGACTAGTAATAGTAGCTATGAAAATAATTGTGAGTAATATTTATGGTATGCTTACTTTGTGGCAGTCATTTGGGTAGGAGCATCACATGAAGTAGTATCTTATTAAATATTCACAACAACCCTGTGAGTTAGCTGCAGTTGTTTTCCAGAGAGGGCAATTTGTTCATGGCAGAGCAAGAATTCCATTTCAGGCTGCTGACTCCAAAGCCTAGAAACATAACTGCATGTAAGCCAAGGGCCCGAAGCCATGGACTAATGGGTTGAGAAGAGAAATGGAGGCAATAGTCCCCCATGGTTTTGCTGTCCATGGTTTTAGTTACCTGTGGTCATCTATGGTCTAAAAACATATTACAGTACAATTAGGTGTTTGGGGACAGAGAAAGACCTCATTCACACTACTTTTCTTGTACTACATTGTTAGAATCGTTCTATTGTATTGTTGTTAATCTCTTACTGTGCCTAATTCATAAATTAAACTTAATCATAGGCATGTATGTATTGGGAAAAGTAGTATATAAAGAGTTTGATACTGTCTGATTTCAGGCATCCTCTCAGAGTCTCAGTGCAGATCCCCTGTAGATTGCAGGGGCAACTGTAGATGCTTTTTTAGCATGCAGATAAAGAGAAGAGGAGGGACACTGTAGTTAAGTTGGAAGAGACATAGGATTTGGAGCCTGAGCCTTGATCCCGGCTGTAGGTTTGAGAGGAAGGTACCCAAAGAGAGGGATAGAAAGGGATAGTGATTGAGCAAGGCCCTGTGAGACCCAGAGCACCAGGAAGGGCTTAGCCTTGAATGGGGGGTCCACTACACTGGAACTGGTAGAAAGCCATGGTGTAGGTGTGACTGTTGCATAGGGTGGACTGTGAAGGGAGAGTTCCTCTCCTGGGCCACTTGCCCGCCCTACATTTCCTTAAGCCTTCAGCAGTCCAGTTACTTCTCTTCTGTACTGCTCCCCTCTGGCTGCTTGCCAGAGACTGCTGATAAAAGTTGCATGATTCATGGCCTGGGCCACCACAGGTAAATGGTCACCAGCTTCAGCCAGACTATGTGTTAATAGGGGCTGGGATTTAGCTCAGTTGGTAGAGCGCCTTTCTCCAGTCTCTAAGGTCCGGAGTTTGATTCCCAGCACCACAAAAATGGGAGGATGTAGCAACCCATTCCCAAAGGAATCCCGAAACAGCCATTGAAAACCCTATGAGGGTCACTATGAGTTGGACATGACTCGACAGCACTTAACCACAACAAATGTGTTAATAGGGCCATAGTACTCTGGCCCCCAAGGGGTAAAAGTTGGTTTGGGGTTAGGAGTACAGAAAAACTTACTCTTTTAATGATTAAAGTACAACCATGCATATAGTATGGGAGAAGGATGTGACAATCCACTCCAGAGGCAGTCCCGAAACAATCAGCCAGTGAAAACCCTGTGAGGGTCGCTATGAGTCAGACACAACTTGATGGCACCTAACGACAACAACAACAATGCATATAGTACATTACCTACAGAATAGCTATGGTATTACAGTTTCCTGAGAGGCTGCATTAGGACACATGTCTAGCAAGGAGAGCAGTAGCGAAGCAAGTTTGAGCAACACTGAGCTGGCCCTCTTTGTGCCTATGCAGCCTGGTGCCACCTATATGTGCATATTTCCCAGGGCCTTTCACAGCCTCTGCCCCTCTTAAAGACCCCCCTGTTCTCCACCCTCCCTTTTTGTAGACCTGTCCTATCGATATTTGCTCAGGAACTTAGTCACACTTGCCCCAGCAACTTTGCCCTCACTTATTGGAAAGAGAAAAGAAAACAGGTGCAGCACCTCCCTCTCAAGCCTTTGCTCAGCTGTCATGCTTTCTTCTTCCATTCACAGAATGGTTTCTCCAAGTGGGCTGTTTTGCCTCTAGTTTATTCCTTGCTGCTTTGTCTCTGCTCAGCCCCCACACTTCTGGGAGTTGGCACAAATGCTTGGGACCAGTCCACCAGGCCCCTTTAGTTACTCATCTTTTCAGACCATTGATGACTCCAGAGCTCCTGATACTGCTGAGCATTTCTTGACACAAGCAGCACTGCCCTCACTTCTTTTCCTTGGAACTTGTGATAGTTAATCTTGATTATTGACTTGATTGGATTGGGAAGCACCTATAAGATTAGTAATGCATACTTCTGGCTGTGTCTATGAAGGCATTTCCAGAGATGGTTAGCTAAGGAGGTGAAGAATCACTTTGAATGCAGGCAACATCATCCCGTAGGCTGGGGTCCCAAAGGAAATAAAAGGGGAAAAAGGAAAAACCACTGAGGACAGGCAAGCTCTCTCTCTGCTTCCTGGCTGCCATGAAGGGAGCTGCTTGGCTTGCCACATCTTCCCTATCACAGTAGACTGAAATCTCTGAATCTGTGAACCAAAATAAAGCTGTCTTTCCATAAGTTATTTTGCTCAGGTATTTTGTCATAGCAACAAAAAATCTTAACAGAAAGTTGGTACCAAAGAATTGGGGTAGTGGTTGTGACTTTACCTAATGACGTGGTTCAGAAATCTTTGGTACTAGTTTGCAGGAAGAATTTGGAAAAGTTTGGAGATGCACACTAGAGAAGCCCTTGGATGCTGTAAAGCAGAGCTTAATGGACAATTCTGGTGAGAGCCCAGCAGACCAGAATTCCAATAGGAATGTGCACTCTAAAGACTGTTCTCATGAGATTTCAGATGGGAATGAGGACTCTATTGGGAGTTGGAGTAGAAGCCGTGCAAGTTACATTTTGGCAAACAACTTGTTTACATTTTGTCAGTGTTCTGAGACTTCATGGAAGGCTGAGTTTCAAGGTGGTAGACTAATTGATCTTGCAGAGGAAACTTCAAGGCTGCTCAGTTCTCAGGCTATGGAATGGATATTGCTGGCAGTGGTTAGCCAGGTTATAGTGAGAATTGTGAGCAAAAACCAGAGCAGAAAGAATTGAATAACTTGCAATTTGGGCAAAAAAGAGCATGCAAAGTTGGAGCAAAGGAAGGCAACTTTCTGAAGAGATTAGAGCCTTTAAGAGGCCAAGTACTTTTCACCAAGACAATATGAATGATGCCTTGAGGGCATCTGAGGAATTGGCCAGACCCCACCCATCACAGCTTTGAGGGCATAAAAGTATAAACTCATTTGAAAGCCTTCCCCTTGAGAAGAGAGTACCTCTGGGGCACCTTGCTTGTACATGCTGCCTAGGGAAATGTTTCCCAGGCTCAGCCAATCAGAGGCTGCTGCTGCTGTAAGGGGGCCCAGCTATTGCTCCAGCTGGCAGCACACCTAGGTATAATACACATGATGCTGGTTTTTCAGGCATGCAGAATGTGAGAGTTGCAGGGTCACAGAGACTTCTATCTAGATTTTAAAGGGAAGCCCAGGAGGCAAGGTGATATGTGCCAGGGTCAGAATCTCAGCAGAAAGCCCCTGAGAGTAAAATGGGTAAAGCTATGGGAGTGAAAGTGAAGATTCAGTGGAGACCCCTGGATGTTGGAGATGCTAGGAATGTGGAACATCTGCCAAAGAAAGCTGCAGACAGTGAGCAGAGCCAGTCCAAGAGAGGCCATGTGGGCTATAACCTGCAAAGCCATAGGGGTAGGACTTCCAAAACCCTTTGGAACTCAAATCACACTACCACATGCCCTGGATGCCAGATATGGGGCTACAATATTTCATGTTTGCCCTGCTGGGTTTCAGTCTTGCTGTGGTCTGATCCTTTGTTTCTTTGTCTCTATTCCTCCCTTTTGGAATGGAAATATTTACTCTGTCCTGTTGTATCTTGGAAGTATGTAACTTGGTTTTGATTTTGCGGAGGCTCACACATAAGAGTTTACTTTGAGTCTCATAGGAATCTGTGAACTTGAGCTTTTGAATGATGTTGTAACTGTTAAGACTGTGAGGACTCTTGAAGATAGACTGAATACATTTTCCGTTATGAGATGGATATGAGCCTTTGGGGGACCAAGGGTATAATGTTATGGTTTAAGGAAATGTGTTTGGCTGTCAGGTTGACAAGTGGTAGACCTGTGATGGTTAATCTTAATTGTCAACTTGATTTGGTTGAGAAATATGTAGGCGATTAGTAGAGCACACCTCTGACTGTGTCTGAGGGTGTTTTTAGAGAGAATTAGCTAAGGGGGAAAGACCTGTCCTGAGTATGGATGACAATGTCCAATAAGCCAGGAACCCAGATAGAATAAAAGGAAAAGAAGGAGAAAGTCCACCATTATAGGCATTCTCTCTGCTGTCTGGCCACCATGTTGTGAGCTGCTCTCCTCCACCATGGCCCTCCCCACCATAATGGACTGAAACCTCTGAAACTGTGAGCCAAAATAAATCTTTCCTCCTTTAAATTATTGTATTTCAGGTATTTTGTCACAGCAATGAAGTCTTAACACTGAGCCTCTCTTTACCTCAGTCTTCACTCCTTTGCTGAGTTCCTCTTCCTCCTTTTTCTCATTACATGTTGCTAATTTCTTAGCATTCTGGTCTTAGATATCTCCTCATTGTTCATGCTTGCTCTGAATTATCTTGTTGACATTGTTGCTTCCACTGCCCCTCAAATGCTGTTGCCTCCTAAATTCCTATTACTGACCTCACATCTCTGAACTAGCTGCAGGCTCTTTATTCAGCTTCACCACAGCTGCCCCCCCCCCCCAGTTATAGGCCACATTCCACTTAGGCATCCATGCCTTTCTGCTTTGGGTCTCTGTGGCTTACCATGTTGTTTCTGCTACTTGAGAAAATGAAGTAAAACTAAGCTTTAGAAATCATTATCAAAGGTTACATTAAGCAAGAATCATGGGAATCAAACCACCTAGGCGTGTCCATTTGCTCTAGTGTTTCTCAGTGGAAGAGGGAGGTATGACATTGGTAATGTGGATAGGAAACTTTTGGTTGAACAAGTGTTGTATGCGTAACATGACACTGATCTCTGACCCCTATGCACTAAAAACTAGGGGTGGTGCTGTCCCCCAGGCCATTGTGATGTACGAAAGTAATGCTGCATGTTTTCTGCCACCCCTTCCAGCAGTGCCATCTAGGCTGAGAAGCACTGATGGAGTTATCTCTAAACTACTCAATACGAGTTGAGAAGAAAGTTTAAGAAACCTATGAAACATGTGTGGCCGGGGTTTAGCTCAGTTGGTAGAGCACTGCTCTGTGCTTTCCGAGGCCTTGGGTTCAATCCCCAGCACCGCAAAAATGGGAGGAGGACATGGCAACACATTCCCAAAGCAATCCTGAAACAATCAGCCACTGGAAACCCTATGGAGGCTGCTATTAAGTCTGACCCGACTTGATAGCACCCAACAACAACAATGAAACTTGTGACTTTGTTTCTTAAAAAGCAAAAGCCTACACTAGGGCTAATACTGCCAGGAGTACCAGAGGGTGAGTCCTTCACATATTCATGCTTTTGGCATTCCCACCTCTGGGCAGAGCAACATGCAGAGTTGAGCTCCCTGTTGACTTTTGTGTCACTGAAGGAGGAGAAGGATGTATGATGGCAAAGGGGTAACTATGGGGCAGGCAGCACAGAGATGGAAAGGAAGAGCTCACTTCTGCCAGTGGGCCCCAGGTCCAGAGGGAAGGAGGTAGCATGCTTTAGGCACTGTGTGGCATTGAGGTAGGAGGAACCCTTCAGCTGAGCAGACTACAGGGTGGCTGAGACATGCCTGGAGTAACAGTAGAAGGAGGGAAGTGTGGGGGCTGGGGAAAGGAGGCTACACAGGGCCCCATTCCCAGCCCTCAAAGTGGGTACTGATAGGCCCCAGGCACCCTAGGGAGCTCACATAGCACCAGGGTAGCAGCCACTTTGAGGAAAACTGATACCTCACACCTGTCAACTACTCTAGTAGTTTATGGTTTTATTTTTAGGTCACACCATATTCCTTTTAGTGATTAAGAAGTGAGGTTTTCAAAGCTGGGTGCTATGGTGCACCCCTGTAATCCCAGTGACATGAGAGGCTGAGGTAGAAGGATTGTGAATTCAAGGTCAGAAGCAGCCTGTACAACTTAGTGAGACCCTCTCTCAAAATAAAAAAAAAGGGTCAGTGGCTTGGAGGCATAACTCAAGGCCCTGGGTTCCTTCCTCAGTGCCACAAAAAATGGGAGGGGCTGAGAGTGCAGCTTAATTATAGGGCACTTGCCTAGCATGCATGTGGCCCTGGGTTCAACCTCCAGTTAAAAAAAGGTGAGGTTTTCAGCAGTCACTTTGATTAAGCTAGTATTATGGGTAGACATGGGTGAGGAACAGGTAATGAGAATCAGAATACCTTACCTAATTCCAGGGTTTGGAAAATTGTGCACTACCTGTCAGACACACACGACCCATCAAGAATTAGTTATGGCTTTTAAAGAATGAGTGAAAATATTTTTCTTTGACTTATTGTGATGTATTTTTTTCAAATGACTTGGTATGGAAATACTGTGCTTAGAATTAATTCCTTAAATCATTCAAATGATCAGGTCTTTCTGTTGGCCTAGAGGTCTGTGGAGTAACTTCTCAGTCACTAAATGTCCTTTGAACTGAGAATGTTGAGGACGCTGTGGGACAGGTCACAGATTTTCACTCAAAAGACAAGGACTGTCATCAGAAGGAAGAGCAGCTGGAGGCCTTTGGTGATAGAGGAGCATCCGGACTACAGGAGGGGGTGCTAGTGAGGGAGCTGTAGGAGTGCTTTTGGGGTTGATGACACAGGGAGCCTGACAAGGCAGTTGTCATGGGGCAGAGAGTGGGTGGGAGAGTGGACAGGATTTGGTGACGGAGCATGAGAGTGTGGGGAGTACAGTGGGGTGCTCCCTAGGTTCAGGGTTGGCCAAGGTGCCTCACAGTGCTAGGAAGGAGAGGGACAGGGTTCTGTTCCAAGTAAAGGGGACAGTGACCTCAAGTGAGGACCAGCTTCTCTTGAGTTGCTTCGAGGAGAGCCATGTAGTACCTGTACACCTTGTGTGGTGTGCAGCAGGAAGGCTAACCTGGAGGGAAGCTTACGAATTGACCACTAGATGGTAAAGTAAGCCAGAGTGTGATGGAAACTTCTCCCCGACACCCAGGAGGGAATAAGCAAGTGTATGTGTTGGTGTGTGTGTTTCTGTACTGGGGACTGACATTTAGGCTCTGGGGAACATTACCATTTAAGGAGAGGAAGTGGAGCCCAAGAAGGACTTGTCAGAGCCCTCATAGGATGCCAAGACCACACGGTAGGATGATTGAAGCCCAGAACAATGGGTACAAGAAGGAAGGAGCGGACAACCATAGCATGTGTTGCAGAACACCATAGCATGTGTTGCAGAAATGCCCAGAAAGATGCGAGTACAAGTGTTCTTCTGCCTCCTGGTACTGGGGACCTTTATGAAGGTCCTAGTGGGATGGGCAAGGCGGGGCTGGGGAGTCCTCGGAATGGCAGGTGAGGTGGTAGGGGGTCCTGTGGCCCTTTCTGCCTCACAAACCTGGACTATAGTGGAAAAAGGCTCAGAGGGGTACTGAAGCATGGGAGGGGTGGACTTGGATTTGGGATTATTTTTATTTTTAATGAGAAACAGATAGCTTATTTCTTGCTAGGAAGGATCAATAGCACAGGTTGAGCCAAAGATACAGTAAAGAAGCTATAATTGATGTCTTGATGTGACAGAGTCCTTAAAGGAGTTGGAAAGAAAGGGGTAGGAAGTAGGGCTAAATGCTGAGTACAAGAAAAAGGAAGTACAAAGGTGAGTATAAATAGAGATGATTTGTTGGTAGGAACAGGAAAGAAGCTTGGAGGGACCCTCTGTGCATTGCCTCTTCCCTCAGCACACCCAGAAACAAGGTCATCATGGCACTAGCATTGCTCAGGGGTCTCACCACAGAAGGAGCTGGGCATTGACTGAACAGAGATGGAGGAGGCAGGAGGCCTGGGTACATTTCTCCTTCACACAGCCTGATGCCAAAAATCAGGAGTTTCCCATGTTAAATAGTAAAAATTCCAGTGGATTACAATTTGCCTTGCCTATTGGTGTGTTAAACAAATAACTGTAGTATTCAGTACAACTTTCACTTTGATTAACTGCTGCCTCTCTTCATTTTTAGTTAGAAATCTTGTGTTCTGTCAACATTCTCCAGTTTATCTTCATTGCCTTAAGACTGGACAAGATCATCCACTGGCCCTGGCTTGTATGTAACATTTTACATCCTTATATAAACTTGTTATTATAAAAGTAGGTAGCATTTATTGGAGGAAACTTGGAAAAGACACGAAGTGTAAATAATAGACTAATAGTCACCCATAGTCCCACCACTAGGAGGTAACATCATTAGTGTTTTTTATTCTCTTGTTGTATACAACTAGTTGGAATTATATTGCATATAAAATTTTGCATCCTGCTTTTTCATTTTAACATATCATAAGCATTTGCCTATGTCAACAAGATATATTTATAAACATAACTTTTTTAAGGTTTAATACCAAGTATTCATCAATTGCATTTATCAAACCATCCCCTTATTTCTGATGTTTCAGTTGTTCCTAGGGTTTGACATTTTAGAACATGCTGCAGTATATATATTTTTTCTAATTTTTTAATTGACATATAGTAATTGTACATATTTGTGGAATAGGGTGTGACCTTCCAGTACATATTTACAATATGTAATGATAAGATGGGCATAATTGGCATATCATCATCTGTTACCTCATTTATCATTTCTTTGTGTTGAGAATGTTTGAAATCCCCTTTGCTATTTTGAAATATTCAATTGTTGTCAACCATAGTTATCCTACTATAAACGTTAGATTTTCCTTCGATCCAACTAATAGTGTATATTTTCGTGTATGAAATTCCTTGCCTGATTTCTTTTATCATTTTCATAGGAAGTACCCCAGAAATAGCATTACTGAGCTATTGGGTGGGAACTTTTGAAGATTCTTAAATATAAATACCACAGTGCCAACTTGATTTTCAGAAAACCTGTACTCTTGCTCAGGGTAGGGTTTACAAGTCATGCTTTGAAACTGTGGCTTCGGTTAATGGGTGTTTGTTTGGTTAAAATTAACTGTGCATGGATTCATGGCTGAAGGGAAGGATACATAGATAAACAAAAACCTACACATTGGAGAATACAGTATTACTTCAACTAGTAAATGCATAGAAAGAAGATTGGGGACAAAGGCAAAAATTATACCTCTGGGACATGAGGTTCTGCCAGTGGTTTGGGTTTTGGTTTCCTTGCTACTTGATGTGTACTTTTGCACACGTGACATTTTCTATATTAAATATAGTTTACCTTTGTAAAAATAAACATAAAAACTATAGTAAAAAGGAAAATGTTCATTTGGAGGCAGGGAAGAAAATAAGAGAGCATAGATTCCAGAATTAAAGATGAGATCTGTCACTTCCGCCCAGTCTGTTCAGGCCCCCATCCTGCATCTCCAGTGTGCTCTGCCTGGAAGAATGGTAATTGGATTCAAAACTGCTTCTGTTAAGACATGGAGAAAACAAACTGGACAGGGCCAAATTTTGGGTATATGGTACAATCAGGAAAAGAAGATTAGGAATTTCGAATGCCTTCCACCAGTGAGCAAAGAGATTTCCCCCCACACACACAATCCTGTAGAGATCCCAGTGAATGAGGCAGTCTGATTGCATGTTTCCCATAATGAGTGAGAGAGCAAATGAGGCTGTTAAAATCACTGTCATTCCATCCTCGAAAGGAACTCCAGCAAATGAATCTCATCACAGATGTGCTTTAAAAAGGGAAAGACAGACTACACGTGGACATTTTAGCCAAGCCTACAATCAAGAACTCCAAGCTCATCAGGAGAATTAAAAACCATGTATCAAATCATAGATCCAAAACTAAAATGTACAACTATAGAACTGTTAGAAGAAAACACAGGACAAAATCTTTGGGGCCTGCAATGAGGTGAACAGCTCTTAGAAACAGCGCCGATAGCTGGGTGCTGTGGAACCTACCAGTAATCCCAGTGACTAAGGAGGCTGAGATGGAGGATCATGAGTTTGAGGCCACAGGAAGCCTGCGCAATGTAGCAATACCTGGTCTCAAAATAAAAAAACGGGGACTGGGGATATGGCTCAGTGGTAGAGCACTTGCCTACCATGTGAGAGGCCCTAGGCTCAAACCCCAAGCACAGCAAGAAAAAAAAGAAAAGAAAGGAAGAAATGGTGCCAATAATATGGTCCACAAATGAAAGAAATCATAAATTGAGACTGTCAAAAATTATAATGCAGTGAAGGAAAAGACAGGTGGCAGACTGGGAGAAAATATTTGCAAAGCACATATCAAAACTTGGACTCGTATCTGAAATATACAAAGAATCCTTAAGAACTCAAATATAAGAAAAGAAAAAACAGTGTAAAAATTGCCAGAAGACTTGAACAGACAATTTGCTGAGAGGAT
This sequence comes from Pedetes capensis, assembly GCA_007922755.1. Taxonomy (NCBI): domain Eukaryota; kingdom Metazoa; phylum Chordata; class Mammalia; order Rodentia; family Pedetidae; genus Pedetes; species Pedetes capensis. The sequence goes on along the minus strand of VMDO01008171.1, from coordinate 27,598 downwards.
ATACATATGATGAGTAAGCACAAGAAAAAATGCTCAACATTATTACCTGTTGTTGTTGTTGCTAGGTGCTGTCGAGTCGGTATCCGACTCATAGCGACCCTCTGTACAACAGGGGAAACACTATTGTCAGTGCTTCTCTGCTATTCATCGGGTTTTCAATGGCAGATTGATTTTTGGGAGGGGGTTGCCAGGTCCTTCTCCCAAGCCTACAGCTTCTGGTGTTCCCAGGTGGTCTCCCATCCAGGTACTAATCAGGCCCGACCCTGCTTAGCTTCCGAGATCTGATGGGATCGGATGCCACAGGGCTACAGCTGCAGGCTATTACCTGTTAGGGAAAGTCAAAATGAAACCACAGCAAAATCCCATCACATTTATCAGAGTGATGAAAATAAAAAGCATTGAAAATAGCAAGAGCTTGGGAGGCTATAGAGAAACAGAGACACTCCTGTGTTACTGGCAGGAAGGCAGAACTGTATAGGCACTCTGGAAAAGAGTTTGGCAATTTCCTATCCAGTTAAACATGTACTTAGTATGTGACTCAGCAGAAAAAGAAAACATAGAGCCACCCAAAAACCAGGACACAAATGGTCGAAGTATCCTTGCTTATGATATTCCAGAGCTGGACACAACCTTCAGTGAGTGGTGAGATAAACTGTGGTCATCCATGCCATGGAATGGGAACAGCCACAGCCACAGGGAACAACTTGGGTGACTCAAAGACATGCTCCTTGACAGACACAAGCTAGTCTAAGAGGGTTACTTGCCATACTAGCCCATCTACACAACTTCCTCGCAAAGACAAAAGTACAATGACAGAACAAATCTGTGCATAGATATACCAGGGGTTATGGTGGGGTGGCAGTGTGACAATGAAGAGGAAGTTTCCCAGGGTGACAGAACTGTGTGGGGCCTATAGTTATGCCAACGTACAGGTAATAGAACTCAGAACTGTATACACACACAGAAGTCCAGCCTGTTTTACAGTACGGTCATTAAAGAAAAAGGGACAACTGAGAAGAAGTCACTGGGGCAGGCAGGAGGGAAGAAAGATGTGAATGGAGGCTTGGGCTAGGGGAGTGTGACTGAGAGTGGCAGAAGGAGTAGCAGGGAGTGTGAGAGTGGCGGAATAAGTGTGTGAGTATGGGGAGACACGGAGGTAGGTGTGAACGTGTGACGGACTGTCAGTGTGAGGGCGTGACAGTGAGTCACTGTGACCATAAAGGAGTGTGTAAATATGGTTCAGAGGGAGAGAGTGGGGAAGTGACCTAGAGGGAGGTGGGGGTACTGTGCCCGTGACAAGGTACTGTGAGTGAGTGGGTGAGTGTCAGTGACTGAGGGAGGAAGGGTGAGTGACTTTAGTGAGTGAGTGAGAGTGGGAGAGTGGGGAGGGTGTGAGTGAGTGAGGCTGAGAGGGAGGGAATGTGTGAGAGGGTGGACCTGAGCATGTACAGAGGCCATGGCCCACATGCAAAGCCATCTCCTAAAGGAAGAGATGAGGGGCTGATGACAGCACTTCTAGGAGGCGGGCTCCATGATGGGGATTTTGTTTCCCATGCTGTCTTTGTGGCTGTCCTGGGCAGTGAGACTGGCCATAGTCAAGCTTGTTCTTTCTTAACTTATCCTAGCGAGGCAACAGCAGTGGCCCCCACTGGAGGTGGGGACAGAAGCTCTGAAACCCCTGTCTCTGCTCCTTCCTACAGGTGGTGTGTGTCCCCCTGTGGATCCTCATGTCCTTCCTGTGCCTGGTGGTCCTCTATTACATTGTGTGGTCCGTCTTGTTCTTGCGCTCTATGGACGTGATCGCAGAACAGCGCAGGACACACATAACCATGGCACTGAGCTGGATGACCATCGTTGTGCCTCTTCTTACCTTTGAGGTAAGCTTGCCATGGGGAAACCTCCAGGATGCTGCAGAGCTAGTGAAGCCAGGCTGCTCTACTTGATGTGGCAGCAAGCCCCTGGAGGAGAGGCTGGGCCTGGACCAAGGCAAGGTCTGGGCAGCAAGAACAAGCTTTCTCCTGGAGGCAGCAGCGGGCAGAGAGCACTACATCTCCCAAGGTGCTCCGCATCTGCACCTGTCCAACTTCTACTTTCTTAAATGGAGAGTCACAGGTCATAGCTTCCTGTAGGAGTTCTGGGCAGAATTCTACAATGGATGCTGTAGGCTCCCTAGAACATACCCCAGGAGGAGCCTATCTTAAAACTCCTGGCCACATGGATTTTCCAGATGGATGGGTTTTTGCTTGGTTCCAGGAAGGGATGCAGAAGCCCACTTGGTCCCTTGTCCCCAGGCTAGGTGGTAAGGGTCCCTCTTCAGAGACTTGATGGGGTTGGGGCTGCCTAGTGAGGCAGCTGCAGACTTTGTCTGTTTTCAGGGACTATGGCAATTGAACCTTCACCATGTCTCTTTTTCCAGATCCTGCTGGTCCACAAGCTGGATGGACATAATGCTTTCTCTTGTATTCCGATATTTGTTCCCCTGTGGCTCTCCTTGATCACGCTGATGGCAACGACTTTTGGACAGAAGGGTGGAAACCACTGTAGGTACTCGGCCTCTCAGAAGCCTGCTGTGCTCTGTGAACAGACAGGTCTGAGGGTCCCAATTTAGGAGTTGGTGGGGACTCTAAGGGTGAGGAAGGTCTGGGACATTCCAAGGGAAGGATGGACTGTCACACTGGCTTCGGGGCACCAGCTCATCTCAACTGCACACTGTCATGGGAGGCAGGAGCAAAGGCAGGCCATCTCTCTGAGCCCCCAGCCCCTCTTCTGCAAAGCAGGTCTCAAAATCCCTCCTCCTGGTGCTCAGGGGGAGAGATGAAAACTCCATGTCTCCCGCCTGCACCCCAGGAGTCAACCCAGATGCCTTTACCCTCTCCGCTTTCCTGAGACACCAGGGAGTCTCACTTGTACCCAGCTGGGCTACACTGCGTCTCCACTGGCATGCTGTGGCATGCAGTTTGCAGGTGATGTTGGAGGTGGGTCCCTTCCTTGAAAGTTTGTGAGCCCCACTGCATATAACGCTGAGCCCCACACCTCCGGCAGAATGCAGAGGGGAGTGTGGCAACCTCACATCAGGCTAGTGCCCTGGGAGAGCCAACACAGAGCTTACAGCCCCCCATGGCCCAGAAAGGGATACCAGACTTCAGGGACTACCTGTGAAGGTCCCCAGAAATCAGGCTGCATCCTGGCCTAGGCCAGCTCCTGCCTGCCTCTGCTCACATTCCACAGGGGGACAATTCCCAGGTTTAATGAGGTGATGCTCTTGTCATCCTAGCGTGTACCGTGGACTGGAAAGATCAGAGGAAGATGAAGTAGCCTAGGCCCTGCAGGTAGATGAGAGTGCCTAAAGTCAGCAGTGGCTCTCAAGCTCCAGCACATACCCGGCTCCCTGGAGGGCCAGGGAAAGTGGTCCTCGGGCCCAACCCAGCCCACCATTTCTGAACCAAGAGGTCAGGTCTGCCTAGAGAGAATCACCTCCCTAGCAGGACCCTTTGTGTGAGTACATGCAGAGGCCATACTCTTTCAGTTCCTCCCTGTCAGTGGCAGACATCTGATTCTTAATTTATTTCTCTTCTGAGCATTGTATAACCCTCTTGGATGACAGAAAAACCCTGAGTCCAAGGTGCCAAAAGCTGACCCAAAGTAAGAAGGTGAAAATAATAATCTGATGGCTGCGCCCTCCTCCTAGTGGGACTCTCCAGATTCACCTGTCCTTCCGGGAACCTCAGATGGAACATACCTACTTCATGAAGAAGTCCCCTTGTTCACCATGGAACCCTTCTAATGCCAGTAGCCCTTTTGATGTAAAAGTTCACTTTGGACAGCAGATTTTTAGACACTTGTTTTCACACTGAAGAAGTTAAATCAGACCTCTTTTCTCCCTTATCTGTGAGAATCCAAATACTGTGCCTTTATAGCCCAGGGCAGGTGCCACTGCAAAGATGCTGATCACAGAAATTCCTTTAAATGCACCCTTCAGGATCCCAAAACACACCCATAAATCCCATGGGAGCAGTCATACCCACCCCTGTGTCAGTGGGAGTTAGTGGCCCTAACGGCCCCCCTCCATGTCCAGATGAGAGGTTTCTTCCTGTTGCTGTGCTCACTTTCTCTCACCCTCACCTAGACCTGGCCTCAGTCAGCCCAGATTGGAGCATCAGCATTTTTACTTCTTTGCTGTATCCCACTCAAACCAACACAGGACCTGGTGCTGACATTGATAGGAAAATCTCTTTGTGGAGGGCAGTGCTCAGGATTGGACCCAAGGCCTTGTCCATGCTAAGCAAGCTCTCTGCCTCTCTACTATGTCTCCAGGTCAGAATGAAAATATCTTTATTTGAAGCTCCCCAGTAAGAACTTCTTCTGAGTTCAGGTAGAACGGGCAAGAGATGATGTGGCCTTTAAGTGAGTCTCCTAGTGCTGGGTAGATAATAATCACTAAGTGGATGAGCAACACATTGCTATAATCATGAGTGTTTATTAGACACTTATTTTCACGCTGAAGAAGTTAAGTCAGACCTGTTTCCTCAATGCCTTTGTAATGCACAACTTAGGATGATCCGGTCACACTCCACTCCACCCCACTCCACCCACCCCACCCAACAACACTGTTTCTAAACCAGGAGGTCTGGTGCACCTAGAGAAAATCACCTCCCTAACAGGATCCTAAGAGTGCTGTCCTACAGAAAGGGAACCCCACTTTCAGTACTTGGAGCCAGAGGTCTGAACTTCTCCCTGGTTATACACTGGGACCCTGGGCAGTCTTTGTTTCTGAGGAACCTGGGTCAAGAGATACATGGTGCCAGTGAAAGCTCCTTGTTCAGGATAAAAAAGCCACAGGAAAACGAGGTGACTGCAGTGCTTAAAAAGGACAATTGTTGTTTTCCAGGGTGGTTTGGTATTCGCAAAGATTTTTGCCAGTTTCTGCTTGAGATCTTCCCATTTTTGAGAGAATACGGGAACATTTCCTACGATCTCCACCACGAAGACCACGAGGAGACAGAAGAAACCCCAGTTCCAGAACCACCTAAAATTGCTCCTATGTTTCGCAAGAAGGCCAGGGTGGTCATCACCCAAAGCCCTGGAAAGTACGTCCTGCCTCCTCCCAAACTGAATATTGAAATGCCAGACTGAGGGCAGTGGCAGCCAGAGCATGAGTGGCCTGGGACATGCACTTCCCCTTCCTCTGCCATCTCAGGCCTCTTTGCATTCAGTGCCAATCAGCAGCTCCCATGATAGGACAAGGGGATGCACAGGTGGCAGGGGCCTGGGGCGTCCACGGACCGGGCTGCCGCAGAGCATATGAGAGACGGGGGAGCCCATTTCCGTCAAGGTGGATGCCTGAGGCTTGCGATGCTGCTGCTGTGGTTGTGCCCAGCCTGGATGGCTGCTGGGAGGCCCGCAGAAAGCCCGCCTGTGGACCAGGCAGGTTTTCAAGTGCTCAAATTCTCATCCAAGTGTCACTGGAAGATGCGGTTTGCATGGGGCCACCGCCTCCACCTGGAGCCGGGATGCAGGCGCTGTCAGGCACCAGTGGGGACTGTAGCTAGGTCTAGGCACGCGTGGCCACACCCAGCCCAGCCCAGCTCTGCCCCGCCTCTAGCGTGTGGGTCCCCTTTGGGCAGGCCCATGGCAGGTTTCCATGGCTTCCTCAGGGGGCCTTTCCCACGGGAGTGACTCCAGCCTGTATAGTATTTATACAAATATTTTAGCATTGTAATATACAGTGTCAAAGCCTAGTTCTGTACAACATATTCTGTTAAAGTATTTTTTTACAAGGGTGCGCTTGAGATGGACATGTTCTGCCACAGTGTTAGAAGTCAGTGGCATGGCTGCCCTGCCCCAGAGGGGTGCCACACCTTCACAGGACACCGCCGACCGTGCCCTGGAAGTCCCTCTCGTTCTCAGTAGCTGCTCCTGCCAGCGCAGCCCTGACAAGCAAGCAAAGGCCTGTGCTTTTCCTACCCTCAGGGAACAGGGGTGAGCACAATTCCAGAAGGCACTGCTGGAGGCCAGAGCACGCCGACGGTGGCCAGGGCAGACCCAGCCAGGACCACCTAACTGCCCCTGCTCAAGCCCAGAGCTTTCTGCCTGCCCACAGCGAGAGCGCTGTGTGCCTGGTGTGCAGATTCCGTCACCTGTTGCCCTAGATTCTCCACGCTCTGCTGCTACAGCCAGCACAGAACCAGCGGCACCAGTTGGTGGCCTTCTCCAAACACAAGGGTCCTGGTCCAGAGGAGGAAAAGAGGAGCATTGATCTTCCTGTCCTGAAGGCCAGGGTGGGTTTCAAATGGCCCACTGCTCAGTGGCCTCAATCTGGCTTCACGGAGGTCCCTCCTGTCCCGGAGCAGGTTCCCTGGCCTGGCCCTGCAGCAGCAACCCAGTTCTGTTTTAGGAGAGAGGGGCAGGGAATGGTGTAGCCCTTGCTGCTGGGTGTGTAAAAACTGTAGCTAAGTCTGCTAATTTTGCTCCCTGTAGTTGTTTAATAAACTGGTTCCTCGTTTTAAGTAAGCGCTGTGTGTATACTGTTTCTAGGGGGCTGGGCAACTTTAATTGTTCTCAGCATTGTCAAGGATAATCTCCAGCTGTCACAGGCATCAAAGGCTGTCAAGAAGTCAGCAGACTTTCGTAGGCCAAAGATGCAGGGAGACCACGCACCGGGCGTCCTGATGAGAGCCCTGCACAATATGTATGTTTCCCGACAGGGCAGCCTGCCCCCCTTATCCAGGACAAGGTGGCTCTAATGCACATGTGGTGGAAGCAGTGTTTGGAGAACTGCCCAGAACCATGGACTCCCACATTTGACGGACTCCCATGTTCGTTTTTGGACCATGTTAATGTGAGTGGCTTCATGAGGCCAGCACACTGGTGTCAAGACCAATCGAAAGGTATTCAGTTCAATAGGCTTTGAAGGGCCGAGCAATTTGTAGTAGATAGATTGATCATGCCTATAACCTTACCACTGTAGTGTCTGATCCGCCATCAGATCTTGGAAGCTAAACTGGGATTACAGGCGTCCACATAACGCCTAGCAACTGTGCACGTTGTTTTACAGCTGGGTTCCTCCACATTGGGGGCACTAGGGACAACCCTGAGCTCCAGTCTCCTGTGAAGATGGTGCCAGATCGGGCAGTGTGGGGACGGTAGCACACCACTGTTTCTGCTAAGCCCAGCACTTCAGCTCCTCTTTTGTACTATCTAGGTGACTGAGCCAGCAAAAGTTTGATTAATTCTCCCATTGGGTTCAGAGAGGTTGAAAATTTAAGCACTTACATGAAAAAAGTACTCTCAGGGATAGGTATGGGTGAGGTTTAGCTCAGTTGGCAGAGTGCTTGCTCTATGTGCTCTATGGCCATGGTTTCAATCCCCAGGACTGCAAAAATGGGAAAATAACCTGGTAGCCCACTCCAAAAACAACCCTGAAATAGTCAGCCACCGCAAACCTATGAAGAACAGAGAGGCTGACATAGTGCCAGGTATGGCGGTGTCTGGGAGTGTTTCATTCTGTTGTATATATGGTCACTAAGAGTAAGACCTGACTTGAAGCCACCTCACAACAACTACAACAACAGGGATAGGAACATAGCTATGTGGTGGAGCACATGCCTAGCATGAATGAGGCCCTGTGTTCAATTCCCTGAATGGCAGAAACAAACTCAGGATTACCTAAAAAAGCTTGTACATTTATGTAACTATTTACATATTACCTTCACTTACCTTCCCTCAATGGTAATAACATTATACAAATTAACACACGTGTCAAAACTAGAGAATTGACATTGGAACAACATGAGTAACTAAGGCACAGATAGTCCACGTTCACTAGTTTTTCCACTAATTTCCCTTTTTTTGTTCAGGATCCAAACTAGATTCTCACACTGCATTTAGTCATGTCCCCTGAGGCTCTTCCAATCTGTAACCATTTCTCAGTTTCTCCTTTTTCATTGTAATTGCATTACTTCTCTATTCCAGATACAACAAATGAACAAAAATACAGTGAATTAAAACAACATAAATTTATTCTTGAGTAGTTCTGGTAGTCAGACTTCTGAAATGCACCTCTGTGATATAAGTCTAGATGTCAGCAAAGATATAATCCTTTCTGAACACCAGCCTCCAGAGACCATTTCATTCCTTGGTCCATAACCTCTTCATCTTCAAAGTCAGCCATGGCTAGTCAAAACTTTCTCACAGGCATTGGTCTTCTGCCTCCCTATTCCACATTTGGATCATTGTATTAACTTTAGGCCCATCTGGATATCCAGGAGAATCTCTTCACTGTATGTTCAGCTGATCAATAATTTTAGTTCCATGTGTAATTTTAGTTTCCCCGTAGCTGCCTCTGTGGAGCTTATATTCTACTGAGTGGGTGGGCGGGGGATGGACATCAAATAAAAGATAGTGAAGTACATTTCATGGGGCTGGATACCATAGGAGCAAGTTGAATCTGGAGCGTGGCATGAGGCCTGTTGAGGTCAGAAGTGAGATTAAAATATGGAGGAGGATCTTCAATCAAGGTCTCCTGGAGAAGAAAACAATGGGAGAGCCACCTAAGGGCATCTTGGGCAGGAGTACTCAGTATGAAAAGACCATTTGTCTAGAAGACAACAAAGGGAAGCTCAGGGCCTGGAACAGAGAGTAGGAGGCCTGGGTCTAGACAGCCAGGTCTGAAGGACCTGGTCCTCTGGGCCAGGGGTTGCTGCAGAGTGAGGTCAGCTGCACCATCCTGGACCTGAGTCTAATTGGACTTCAGATGTCTATCCCAGGTTTCTGGTTTGATCTGGGATTGGTGACAGAGTATAGGTTGACTGTCCAGTGACACTTCCCCTGGGATAAAGGGAAGGCAGGATGCCATTGTCATAGAATGGGAATACACATTGGACTGAGCTTTGACACCACTGTGGCAGTGGGAAAATGGTGCCTGTCTTGTAAAGACTGCATGTAGAACAGAGCAGACACCTCTCTGGTGACGCGTAGTCCTTTTAACTATAACTGAGCAGCACTATTAGCCCCCTTGAGACAGGATTTCACAAAGGTGCACATGCTTCCCCTGACCTCAAATTCATGATTGTTCTGCCCTCACCTCCTGAGTTGCTGGGATTACAGGCATAAGCCACCATGTCCAGTGCCTAGTGCTCTTGTGGTAAGAGAGGACACAGTGTATTCACTGAGATGCCAGTCCCTAACTCACAGCCAGGTTTCCTATAACTAGGAATTCACTTTGGGAAGAGGTGAGAGTGGGTTCAATGTTTTGATGAAAGACACTCACTACTGGTACCATGTGCTTCCTACTGCACCCCAGCAGGATCCACATAACTTGTGGTTTTTCCACACTTGGTCATATTGCAACTGACCAGTGGTTTCAGTAGAGGACAGCCTCATTCCTTCATTATACAGTGCTTCATTGGCATTTTGCCACACATGTTCATCATGGATTGAGGATCAGACCACTTCAGTTATGTTGCTGGGGACTATAATGCTTGGTTTCCGGTGTCTTCATACCTTGCACTTTCCTCAGTTGGAATTCTTCACTAAGGTAGAATGCTCCCCCATCAACTACAGCTATTGTGTTACTGTGAAGTGTAGTTAACACAGCAAAAGAAAAAGAAAAACTTAGTTCTTTCCCTTGGAGGACCAATTCTCAGGGGTGCACCCCTCTGTTAGTGAGACTTTCTTTGCTGTGAGCAAATACAAGAGGGAAACAATTTAAAGGAGGATTTACTTTCACTCACAGATTCAAGGTTTCAGCACATGATGGGTTGAGTGGAAGAACCGTGGAGCAGAGCAGATCATATCATGGTGGCTAAAAGGCAGATGTAGAGTACCTGTAATGGTGGACTTTCTCCTCTTCCCCTTTTATGCCATCTGGACCCCTAGGCTGATACTCATATTAAATATAGGACTTCCCCACTTATCCTCTATGGAAATACTCTCAGACACACCCAGGGTTTGCTGGACTAATGCCCTATGTGATTCTCAATCAAATCAAGAAGACAATCAATGTTAATCATCACAAGTATAACACTTGTCAACTTGAGAGCCAAATACATCTTCTTCAACCTTATTATTACACACCTGGTTCTCAGAGGCTCATGTCCACCTCCTAATTCATAATGTATTCAGCCCAGCTCCAACTGTACCCATGGTCTTAACAGTTACAAAAGTGCTCAAATGTTCAAGTTCAAAGTCTCCTCTGAGACTCTAGGCAAACTCTTATCTGTGAGCCCCTGTAAAATCAAAACCAAGTTACCTATTTCCAAGATTTGATGGTATGGAGTAAATATTACTAGTCCACAAGGGACATAGAAGGGTGAGATAGGACTAAAGAAAGAAACTTAGCAGAGATAGCATTAAATCTTATAGAGGTAATTCATGTTCTATTTTAGCAAAGAGTGCATTTCAACTTTGTCTAGGTCTGAAAACTTTAGGTGAGGCTGCATTCAAATGTCATGGTCCATTTAACTTGGTGGAGGAAATATGAGAATTGCAAGATACAGAAAATGTGTCATGGTTGCTGTGTGATATCAGGCCTAAGGTCACCTTAAAATCACTGGTTCCTTGAAAACTAGCCCACAACAAAAGCTGATAAGGGCAGCTGTGTCACAAAATGGTTGTGCCTGCCCAAGGGCTGGATTAAGAAAAAGGTGGTGTCAGGAGATAACCTTGTATTTGGGAATTCCTTTTATAGGCTGGGGGCTGGGATTTGGCTGGGATTTAGCTCAGTTGGTAGAGTGCTGCTCTGCAGTCTCTGAGGTCCCAAGTTCAATTCCCAGCACCGCAAAAATGGGAGAAGGGCCTGGCAATCCACTCCCAAGGCAATCCCGAAGCACTCAGCCATTGAAAACCCTATGAGGGTCACTATGAGTCGGATACCGACTCAACAGCACCTAACAACAACAACAACGTAATGGGCTGAGCTCTGGAAAAATGGAAACTTACTTTGTACCCCCACCCCTTTACCCTAAAAATGTTCCTGTTTCTGTAATTCTGCTTCTCTGCCCCTACCCTATAAAGCCTCTAACCAATGTGAGTCGGATGCTGTTTTCTGAAAGTCCATTCCCAGGACTGAATGTAGCCAGTAGGCCGGTCTAAATAAACTTTTCTGCTCCTGATCTGTTCATTTGTGTCTTGGCGTATTTTTCTGGGGTGGAGCCACTGGAGACAACAGTTGCTTGCTGGATTTAGACAGATATATAAGGAAAAGTAGAGCTAAATTCACACCAGGAAGATATGAAAAATACTCAGTTTAAATATGGAAAAAACTGCAGATAGTTTAAGGTTACTTTGGACAGTGCTGGTTTAGGCAAGGAGGATATATATGTTGAGGAGATAAGCCACAATAAAGGGAAGCCTCACCCTTTACAATGGGGCCAAACAAATCCCCTTGGCCCATAGAAGGAGTTGGCCAGACATTTCCAATCTGAGGCCCCAAGGTATGAAAGTAAAAACTTTTTAGAAGGGAGCAAGTTTGAAAAGAAAATGCCTAGGAGGCACTCCTAAAAAGAGTCCACCCAGGAAAATGGTTTCCTGGCTTTGTAATATAGAGGTTGACACTGCAACCATGTTTTATTTAAAAAGGCTCAGCTACTTCATGAGCTAGCAGTAACTGTTGGAATTGTCCATATGATGCTGGCTTGACAGGAGCACAAAAGTGCAAGGGTTAAAGATTTATGGAGGCTGCCTCAAGATTCTCAAAAATAGCATGTAAGGCCAGGCTATGTGAGCAAGACTTGGGTGACCTGCAGATAGCCCCTGACAGACTGATATATGAGGCTTTGAGGATGAATCCTAAGCAGCCATGGAGACCCCAGGATATTGGAGATGCCAGAAACATGAAGTATCTGCTGAGAGAAAATGCTGGCAATAAATGGAACCAGTCTGTGAGGGCTATGTGTGCTGCGAATGACAAGGCCATGGGGGCAGAGCTGCCCAAACCGGTTGGAGCCCAGGAGATGCCACATGTCAGATTCAAACTAACAGAGTTTATGTGTCACACAGGATATGGGTCTTGCTATGCACAGATCTTCCCATTCAGGGGCCCCATTCTCCTATTTTGGAGTGGGAATTACTACTCTGTGCCATTGCATGTTGGAAGTGTGTGACATTTTGTTTGTCTTGTTTTTCTGGAGCTCACAGCTATGTTTGCCCGAGTCTCAATGGAGACTTTGGACTTGGACTTTTGAACATAGTTTTGGCTACTGAGGCTGGGAATTCTTGAAGTTGGACTGAATGAATTTTTGCATTATGAGGTGGCCATGATCTTTGGGTCCAGGGGCAGACTGTTCTGGTTGCATCTAAATCTTCCCCATATGTTTTGTCTTTCATTGTTAGGTCTACAGTCAGTGGCAATGTCCTGGGATGTTATGTTTGGGAGGTTGGATCTAGCTTGGCAGAAGGAAGTGGCTAGGGGTGTGCCTTTGGAGGTTTATCTCCCAGACCTCTGGTTCTATTAAACTCTCTCTGCTTTCTGATCATGAAAATGGAAAATTGTCTGCCTTGGGCCCTACTCCATGCCACTGCCACTCCTGCCCCTCTACCATTATAGACTGATCCTCTATCTATGAACACCTAATACTTCTCCCCTTACATAAGTTTACTTTGGTAAGTTTCTCTGCCATAACAATGATGATCTGATTAATCCACCCTCAAAGTATCATGTAACATCCTCTCAGTGGCTGCTTGCCAGGATGCTGTACCTGTTACACATTTCCTCACAGCCCAAGACTTCTTTTGAACTCTAGGTGGAAACCTTCATTACCCCTCTTCTCTTGCATTCTGTATTTTTGCAATGCCAGCATTATGTACATTATGGCAAGAAATGCCTCTAACTGAGCAATAGCTAGACCCACATTTAACACAGCTAAAGTAGGATCTGAGTGCCTATTCACCTAAGCATGGTGAAATGAATCCCAGGGGAAGAACATCCTACGTGGCCTTGGATCACCAGGGTGCACTATTGGCATTCTTTTCTCAATGGGAAGTATCTAAATGAGTTTACACTTTCATACCCTTCAGCCTGTGATGGGTGGATGTATGGTGCTGATTCCTGAGGTGTCTTCAACCACCTTTCCTATTGTCTCTATGTAATGTAGTCAGCTATTTTTTAAAAGATTTTGTTCTCTTTGTCAGTTATATTTTCCTTGGCCTCAACTTTACACGCACTTCTTTTCTGGAATAACTGCAAGTTTTGCTAACCTGTCTGCATTGTCCTTTGCTAAGTATAAACTTGAATAAGAGGAACCAAGAATAACCATGCCACAGTTTGAATGCTAGGTGACACTGACATTTCCTCTACATGATCAATTTTATTCGATCCCCTTTAAAATCAGCCTCCTACAAGTGTCAGGACATGGACAAAATATAACGAAGTTGTTTTCCACAAAGAAATAGCCAATAGGGTCCTTGTTCCTGTCTGAAACCTCATTAGCACAGTCTTTACTGTCTACATTCCTATTGGCATTCTTGTCTTCTAAGCTTCCACCAGAATTGCCCATTAACTCCTTTTTACAACATTCCCAAGTTTCTGAATCCTGCAATTCCAAACTTTCCCAAATTGCTCCCACTAATCAGTCCCAAAGACCTCAGAAGCACATGGTCATGTATTCACAGCAGCAATCCACTTCTTTAGTAGGAATTTTCAGTATTACTCAGGGTTTTTTTTTTATCACTGTGACAACCTCTCACAAACAACTTACAAAATGGAATCATTTGTTTTGGGTCATGGGCTCCGACATTTCAGTCCATTATGGCAGGCAGAGCATAGTGGACCAGAGCAGCTCACATCATGATGGCTAGGAAGCAGAGAGAGAGAATGCCTGGGCTTTTCCCCCTTTATCACATCTGTTCCCCAGCCTATGGTATGGTGCCACCCACAACCTGGGCAGGTCTTCCCAGCTTAGTTAATCTTCCCTTAAAATGACCTCTCACACATAGCCAGAGGTGTGCTTTATTAATCTCTTAACCACCTCATTACTGTTGTTACATCCAATGGGGTTCAAAGAGTTAATTTTGGTATGAGTATTTCTATGCTAGAGAAGTTTTAGGATTGGAAAACGAGAGCAATGATAGTACAGAATATTCCCATATACTCCCCACCCAATTTACCCTATTATAACTTTATATTTTATTGCTCTTTTATCACAATTGTGAAAAGAGAAGACAAACACAAGGACCCTACCTATAGCTACAAGAGAGTAAGCCAAGCTCCCATCCATATTACCATAAGTCCTCACATTAGAGGCCTAATTACGTCTACTTCTATAAGCCTACCCAACATGTCTGTGTCTCAACAACAACACTAAATACCAGGGATATCATAAGTTAACAAAATACAGTCTGAAGAGATAAGGCAAGTATCAGATTACACTCACATATGACAAAAGTGTTTGAATTATCACAAAAGAATTTTTAAAAACTATATTTAATATTGTCTACAGCCATACCACCCTTTCCTCCAATCTCATCTGATTCAGAAGCTAAGCAGGGTCGGGCCTGGTTAGCCTTTTGATGGGAAACTCCCTGGTAATACTGGGTTTTCTAGGTTTGTGAGAAGGACACAGCAGCCCACTCCAGAAACAATCAGACTCAAAAACTCAATGAATAGCAGAGATGCACTGACAAAAGTGCTGGGCACGGCAGAGTCTCGGGGAGTTTTCCTTAATATTGTAAAGAGGGTGTCTATGATTTGGAGCCGACTGGACAGCACCTACAACAACAAGTACATGTTTAAAGTGTTTAGGGGCTTTAATGGAAATGTAGACAATAGGTCACAACAGAATAATGCTGCAAGAAAGGAAGTAGAGCACTCAGAAAAATCCATAATATGGGAGACTGGACAGAACACAAAGTATGTTTTTATTTTCAACAAGTAACTTATAATCAAAGAAGTGATGTGAAGTAATATCTATAGATTGAAAAACATGGCAGGGATATAAACAATTCTGATGCAAAGATCATAGTTGCAAACTGATTGCACATACAAAGGAGCATATGGCCACCATGCACACAGGACAAATAACTGGACATTTAATTAATGATGTATTTAATGTTTAGGAATGGTAATCATGTTGGTTTATGTTTTATAAAAGGGTAGGTATCTTTATAAATCATAATGACATGTATAAAGATGAAATTATATATATTTTCAATTTGATTCATATTATTTCAGCTTTAGAGATGCAGAGTAGGAAGGGGTATAGCTGGAAATAGCTTGGCCATGTATTAAAGATGGTTGAACTCTATGCTTATATGTGCTTGAAACATTTGGCAGTAACACTTTTTCCTATAAATATGATACTAACTTCAAAATCCTAAAATAATAAACCATAATTTAGATTTTAAAAGTATGTGAAAAAATATGCTGGGATTTAGCTCAGTTGGTAGAGCACTGCACTACAGTCTCTGAGGTCCCAAGTTCAATTCCCAGCACCGCAAAAATGGGAGAAGGGCCTGGCAATCCACTCCCAAGGCAATCCCAAAACAGCCATTGAAAACCCTGTGAGGGTCGCTATGAGTCAGATACTGACTCGACGGCACCTAACAACAACAAAGAAATAAAAACTTCAATCAGATAATATAAATCAGAGCTATTTAAGCGCAAGCCATCCTCACGAGTTCCAGTACAAGGTAGTTTTGGATACCAATTCTCAGTGCCACTAGAAGTAACATTCCAAAGCATGCAAAAAGTGGGGTGACTATTCATTTTTCCAAGCTGGCTGTCCTTTGTTCAAATATCCCACCATGAACAGAACACTTTAGTCAAATTGATAGATGTAGAGGAAAATATCTTAATTAAATTAATGGTGTATTCATCATGCCAGTGAATTAACAGGCTGTGTCCAAGACCCAAAATGTGGTGTAAAATAAGAAAATATTTTCAACTGTAATTTCTACATTAACAAATTAACAAAGAGGGGAAAACTTTGGATCACATCAATGGGTACATAAAAACCTTCTGAAATATATTCAACATAAGGTCATGCAAAAAAATGGCAAAATAACATTATAAAGGAATTTTCCTGTCCTAAAATTAATGGTCAATAACAAATATGAAATGTTAGAAGCATTATTGTCAAGGACTTATGCTTTCACCTTTCCTGTATGAAACTGTACTGGAAGACCAGGCCAGACCTATGAATGTCAAAATCTATTAGAAATGTAGTGAACAAAGAGATTTAATGATTGAACTCAGACATGATAGTTCACATTTGTAAATCCAGCACCCTGGAGTATGAAGGAAGAGGATTGTGAGCTCAAGGCCATCCCAGGTTAAATAATGAGACCCTGACTCAAGACCAAAAACTAAAAATAAATAAAAATAACAAAAAAGAAGGAAAAAAAATTATGTGTGATATGAAAACTACCATCATTTATCTAGAAAATTCAAAGGAATGTGCACATAGAATAGTCTTATGAATAAGAGACTTCAGAAACACAGCCTACGGAGGAGCTTGATATAAAATCAAAATACTTGCAACACAAAGACAATAATCATTTATAATATGTAACAGAAAACATCCCATTAACAAAAGGCAAAAATTAAAAATATTATGTTAAAAGAACACTAAAAAATATAGAAGATCGTTATGTAGGCAACAAAACAAACACTGGCAGATTCAGGTCAAAGAACTCCCAAATAAAAAGAGCAAACACCATGTCCATTGATAGGAAAAATATTGCATATAGATCAACTTTTCCCAATTTATGTTCACATTTAGTGCATTATCTATAGCTGTGAAAGTGACAGTGAAGTGCCGGCTGCTGTCGACTGTGGAGATACATAGAAAGAAAAAGAAAAAAACTCGGGGACAAAAATCTAAGCATGAACATATGAGAAAGCTCTGCAGGAGACTGAAGACTGTGTAGAACTGGCACTTATGCTTGGGGATCAGGAAGTAGCAGAGAACTTAGGGAAGGTATGTAGCTGCTGTAGATGGGTATGGTCATGAAGAAAGTTTTTATCTTCCCTCCCCATTTCACTGAAAATTCTGAGGCTATATCTCATCCGACAGATGCCAGTAATCCACACGTAATACCAGGACAAGAAAGTTAGGTTGATTGAAACAGTATGGCTAAAGAGAATGTGCTAACAATAACCTAAAGACACCTTAGTGTATGAAGATTGTTCTTATAAAAGAAATTATTCTAACAGAATACAATAAATGGACTAGAAACAGAACCTTGTTTATAAAGTGAATCACTCATACAAAGCATAAAAGATGAATGGTAAAATAAGTGTATATAGTTATCCACATATACATATAGAAATGTATACACAAAAACATGCACATCATGCATATATGTTGTTGTTAGGTGCCGCAGAGTTGGTATCTGACTCATAGCGACCCTACATACCACAGGTGAAGCACTATTGTCAGTGCTTCTCTGCTGTTCATAGGGTTTTCAATGATGGATTGATTTTTGGGAGTGGGTTGCTGGGTCTGTCTCCCAAGCCTACAGCACCTGGTGTTCCCAGGTGGTCTCCCACCCAAGTACTAACCAGGGCCAACCCTGCTTAGCTTCTGAGATCTGCCAGGATCAGATGCCACAGGGCCATGGCTGCAGGCCATGCATATATAACACATGTTAATATACATACAGAATGTTTATGTATTTACCTATGAGTATAGTCTACATATAAGCTTTATATACACACAAGCATATAATATACACATCAATTTCTCATACATAACACAAGATATTTCCAGGGCTATAAATATATTGTTGTTATTAGGTGCTGTCCAGTCAGGTCCAACTCATAGAGCCTCTCATAGGGTTTTTGATGGTTTGTAGTTTTGGGAATATTTTAGGAGTGGGTGGCCAGGTCCTTCTCCAATTTTTTGGTGCAATGGTCAAACCCAGGGCCTCAAAGGGGCCACAGCAACATTCTACCTACTGAACTCAATTGCAGCCATATAAATATGTGTCTACTCATGAATATATTTACTGAGTATATACTTTATTCATTTATACTCTTATATAAATCCATAGGGGCTGGGATTTAGCTCAGTTGGTAGAGCGCTGTGCTGCAGTCTCTGAGGTCCTGAGTTCAATTCCCAGCACCACAAAAATGGGAGAAGGGCCTGGAAATCCACTCCCAAGGCAATTCTGAAACTGTCAGCCATTGAAAACCCTATGAGGGTCGCTATGAGTCGGATACCGACTCGACGACACCTAACAACAACAACAACATATAAGTCCATATATATCTTACATGGGCATCTGTGGTATTGCTCAGTTGGTAGAGTGCTGTGCTGCACTATTTCAGGACTCAGGTTTGATCCCCAGCACCACAAAAAATGGGAGAAGGATGTGGCAGTCCACTTCTGAAGCTATTCCGAAGCAATCAGCCATTAAAAACCCTATGAGTGTTGCTATGAGTCAAACCCGATTCAAGGGCACCTAACAACAACAACAACATGTATCTTACATAGAGATGTAAAATAAATTTCTTTCTCTAGTTATTGTTGTTCTTAGGACTCACAAGATGAATCCAACTCATACTGACCCTATGTACAACAGAAGGAAGGATTGCCTAACCAGGCCCATGATATTTTTTTTATTTTTTTTTATTTTTCAGCCCATGGTTGTAGGCACTGTGTCAATCTATCTAGTTGATGGTCTTCCTTTTATTCATTGACATGGCACTCTCCCAAACATGATGCCCTTCTCCCTCCTGACAACATGTCCACAGTACATAAGGCAGTCTAGTCATCCTTGCTTCCCAGGAGCACACTGATTGCACTTCTCTAGACTTATCTTTTCATTCTTTTGGCAGTCCATGCTATATGCAATATTGGTTGCCAGCACTGTAATTCAAAAGCACCAATTCTTCTCCTATCTCATTTATTCAACATCCAGCTTTCACAATGATATGGTATAACTGAAAATACCATGGTATGAGTCAGGCACACCTTTGTATTCAATGTGACACATTTATTTTTCAACACTTTAACGAGGACTTTCCCAACACTTTTTCTGAATGCAATGCATCTTTTGATCTCTTGACTGCTGCTTCCATAGTTGTTGATTATAGAATGAAGTAAAGGAAAATCTTGGACAACCTCAATCTTTTCTCCATTTATCATGAAGTTGCTTAATGAACCAGCTGGAAGTATTTTTGTTTTGCCATTGTTGAGGCTCAATCCATACTGAAGACTGTGTTCTTTGATCTTGATCAGTAAATGCTTCCAAGCATCCTCAATTTCAGCCAGCAGAGCTGTCATCCCCATACCACAGGTTGTGAATGTGTCTTCTTCCAATCCTGCTGCCAATTTATCCATAATAAGGACCAGCTTTTGAAATGGTTTGCTCAGCACAGAATTTAAAGTGGAATAATGAAAGAATACACTACTGGTGCACACCTATCTTGACTTTAATCCAGGTGTTGTTTCCTTGATGTGTTTGAGTGACTGACTCTAGGTCAATGTACAGATTTCTCATGACTACAATTAAATGCTCTGGTATTCCCTTTATTCACAATGTTATGCATAAATTTTTATGATGCACACTGTCAAATGCCTTGGCATAGTGATAAAACATAAATAGATATCTTTCTGGTATTTTCTGATTTGGGCTAATATCCATTTGACATGAACAATGATGTTCCTGGTTCCATGTCTTCTACTGAATCTGGCTTGATTTTCAGGCAGTTCCCTGTTAATAGATTGCTGTAGTTGCTTTTGAATCATGTTAGCAAAATTTTGCTTCTGGGAGATATTAATGACTGTTACTGTTAGGTGCCATCAAGTCGTTTCAACTCAAAGTGACCCTCATAAGGTTTTCAATAGCCAGTTGTTTCAGGATTACTTCAGGAGTGGATCGCCAAGTTGTACTCTCATTTTTGTAGTGCTGGGGATTGATCCTGGGTCCATAGAAGTGTGCGAAGTAGCACTCCACCAACTTCAATAATTTCCACATTCTGTTGGATCTCCTTTCTTGGGAATAGCCACATATATGGATCTCTTCCAATCAGCTGGCTAGGTAGCTTTATTCCAAATCTCTTGGCATAAGCAAATTAGCAGCTCCAGGTCTGCACTTGTTTGTGTAAACATTTCTATTGGTAGTACATCAATTCAGGACCTTTTGTTTTGCCAATTCCTTCAAAGAAGCTCCCACTTCTTCCTTCAGTACCATTGGTTTCTGACCCCTTGAAAATACTTGGTCATCTGCCAATTTGTTTTGGTATAATGACTCTGTGTATTCCTTCCATCTTCTTTGGTGTTTCCTGCATTGTTGAAATTATTCCCTGTAGAATACTTAACTATGGCCACTCAAGGCTTGAATTTCTTCAATTACTTAAGCTTGAGAAAAACAGAGAGTTTTCTTCCCTTTTGATTTTCTATCTGCAGTTCATTACATGTTTTTATAACATTTGAGTTTTATTCTTGAGCTTCTCTTTGGAATCTTCTATTTAGTTCTTTACCATTGTCAGTTTTTTCTTTTTACTGTGCTGCTCCTCCTTCAAGGGAAAGTTTTAGAGTCTCTTTTGACAGTTAATCTGGTCCTTTCTTTTTTTCTGTCTTTTTAACCTTTTGCTTTCCTCATGAATGATGTCTTTGATATCATACCACCACTCATCTGGTTTTCTATCATTGTCTAATGCATTAATCCCTTTCTTGGGGTGGTCTCTGAGCTCAGGTGGGATATACTGAAGACCATACCTTGGCTCTCATACACTTGTTCTAATTTTCTTTGATTTCAATCTGAACCTGTATATGAGCAGTTGCTGGTCTGATCCACAATCAGCACCTAGTCTTGTTTTAACTTTTGTTATTGGGGTTTTCCATCATGTGTTTTCACAAATGTAGTCTATTTTGGTCCTGTATAATCCATATGATTAATTCTATATAGGGGCCATTTTCCTTGGTGAAAAAAATGTAATGAAAAGGTCGTTGAATGGACAAAATTCTGTCATTTGATCTCCAGCATCATTTCTATCACAAAGGGCATGTGTTCCAAAACTACTGAGCCTTCTTCTTTGTTTCCAACTTACCATTCCAGTCAACAGTAATTATCAGTACATGCTGTTTGCATGTTCAATTAATTTCAGATTGTAGAAGCTGTTAAAATCTTTTCTATCTTCATTATTGGCCTTAGCGCTGGGTGCATAAATCTGAATAATGGTTATGTTAACTGGACTTCCTTGTAGGCATATGCATATTATTCTAACTCTGACAACATTGTTCTTCAGGGCAGATCTTGAGATGTCTTTTTGGATGGTGAATGCCACCTCATTTCTCTTTAAGGTGTCATTCCCACATGACAGATCATATGAAATATCTGATTTGAATTGCCCCATTCCAGCCCATTTAAGCTTGCTGATGCATACAGTGTGGAAGTTTATGTGCTCCATTTATTTTCTGATGATTTCTAATTTTCCTAGATTCATACTACGGACATTCCACATTCCAATTATTAATGGATGCTTATAATTGTTCCTTCTCATGTTGATTCATGCCCCATCAGCAAATGGAGGTCCCTGGGGATTTACTCCATTCCCATCATTAAAGTTGACTCTGGTTTGAGGAGGCAACTCTTCCCCATTGTCTTCTGAGTGCCTTCCAACCTGGTGGGCTCATTTTGGGCACTGTATCTGACAGTGTTTCTCTGCTATCCATAGTGATTTCAATGGCTAATTGTTTCAGGAGTGAGGTGTCAGGTTCTTCTATTAGTTTGTCTTTGTCTGGAAACTCAGCTGAAATCTGTCTACCACGGGTGACCATGCTGGTACCTGAAATAGCAGTGGCATAGCTTTCAGCATCACATCAATATGCAAGTCCTCACAGAAGGGCAAACTGACAGACAGTTGAGGACCTGACTATAGATGAGAGTCTAAAAATGAAAGTAACTGAAGTGAACTATGAAAGCAAGGCTTGCTCAAATCACCTGTTGGTGTAACCTAGTATAAAAGTATACCTTTCAAAAGTATCATATAGTCTACAATCTAATCCACACACTTTCAATAGGTTTAAAGGGATAAAAAGTCAGATGTAGATTAGAATTGTGTGCAGACTAGATTCATTGTTAAGAGCCCGTTATTTGCAAAAATTATAGAACCACTGTACATGTCATAAAAATAATACAATGCAATAATTTATTATTTTCTTTGTTTTCACCATTATTATAATTCACTTATTATTCTGCACACTTGTGGAGAAGGCTCTTATGTGAAAAGTTATTTGTGCTTTCCATCATTTTACGATCATATTTCTTAAATAGCCCTATGGAAATGGTGGGCTGGGGTTTAGCTCAGTTGGTATAGTGCTGCTCTGCAGTATCTGCAGACCTGGGTTCGGTTCCCAGGACTGCAAAATGGGGAGAAGGATTTTTGGCATCCCATTCCTGATGTAATCTCCAAAAAATCAGCCATAGGTCTGCCATGATTATGACCTGACTCCAGGGCACTTAACAACATACAACACCAGGGAAAATGAACAGTTGAAAAGAAGGAGATTAGAATCCTAAACTTTTTCCCTTTAAAATATTGCCGACACCTTAGTACTGATTGGATTAGAGAATACATGGTATATTTTCCAGATGTTCACTCAGAGCTGGGGAAGACCCTGCATTGGAAGGCCTACTTCTCCAAGTGGCCACCACAGTCAAGGGTGCTGCAACTCCTCCCTTATTGTCAGCCCTGGAAGGACCTGGACAGCGTTGTCAGTCTGACCATCTCCAGGCCCCTCTGCCACCTCAGGGACTTGGGGAGTCTGAGAGGAGCCAACTGAGGTCCACAGAGGGCAGGGATTCACGCTCAACCAGGAACCAAGGGGAGGACCCTGAGGGAGGGCTGGTGCGGGGACCCAGAAAATCCCCTTCCACCCATGTTGCTGATGCTGGTTGGCCCTGGGCACCTTGCTGGATGTGACCTCAGCAGGTTTCAGCCCCGGAAGTAGAGAGAAGGAAGAGCTGCGCTTCAGGACTGTGGAGGGAGGGCCCAGGCCCAGTTAGGGCACAAGGAGAGAGGGAACGGTGGGCTGAGGGCACTCTGTCCCCCATAGACAGTCCCCAAATAAGCCAGCCTGCCTCGGGGGTCAGGTCTTGGGCACACTGGTGGAATTCTCTGGAGCAGCCACACCCCACCCCAACTGTCCTTTCCTCCCAGAGGACCCTGGGAGTCAGAGCTGTTGTCTGACATCACTAGAGAGAGCTGGGCCCTGTTAGGACTCATGGAGAGAGCTGGGGGATGGGTGATGAGGAAGCCCTATCCCCAACAGAGGTCCCAAAATAATCCACTCTGCCTCATGGTCAGCTGAGCAGTGCAAGGGGCGACTTCTCAGACCAGACCCATTCCCACCCCCACCCTCCCTTTCCTTCTGCCTCACTTCCCTTCCCCCTTCCCTGCAGGGGACCCTGGGAGTCAGAGCCTGGTTAGGAGGTCACTGTTGCTAGGCTGGTCCAGGCCCTTAGGACTCAAGGTGAGAACTGAGGGCGGGCTGAGGAAGCCCCACCCCCAACAGTGGTTCCCAGCAATCCAGCCTGCTCCTTGGACAGCCCTGAACCACACGGGGGCAACTTCTCAGGTGAGACCCCCAGCCTCCCTTCCCCGCATGGGATGCTGGGAGGCAGAGCCTTGGTCTGAGGTCATTGCAGAGCTGAGGGTAGACTGAAGAAGCTCTGCCTCTGACAGTTTCCCACATAATGTACCCTGCCATGTGGACAGCTGAGCACCACAAGAGGGCAACTTTTCTGGCTAGACCTCACCCCATCCCAACCTCCTTGGTCTGAAGTCAGTGGAGAGAAGGGGCCCCTGCTGGGACTCAAGGGAGAGGTGAGGGCAGGCTGAGGAAACCGTGCCCTCAGCAGACTGTCCCCAAATAATCCAGCCTTCCTGGTGGTCAAGCCTGTAGCACGGGTGCATGACTTCTAAACCAAACTCCAACCCTACCCCAACCCTCATCTTCTCCTTTGCCTACAGGAGACCCTGGAGCTAGGCAGGCCTAGGCTTGGACTCAAGGGGAGAAGACTCAAGGGGAGAAGCCAGGGTGAACTGAGGAAGCACTGTCTGTGACAAGCCCCTATATACTCATGCTCGCCTCATGGTCAAGTGAGAAGCACCGGGGGTGGAGAGGTGACTTCTCAGAAGAGAACCCACACCCTCCCATTCCCCTTCTCCCACAGGGGACCCTGGGAGTCAAAGCCTTAGTCTCAGGCCAGTAGAGTGAGTTGTGAGGAGGGGTGGAAGATCTGCTAAGTGTCAGGAAGGAGGACCCTAAGGGAGGATGGAGTGGCCCCCAGAAGATCCCATGGAGATGCTGGTGTTAGTCCTGGGAAGCCCAGGAAAGAAGGTGAGACATGCAGTCCCTAATGTCTACCATGGCATCACAGAAGTGAGGGCCTTAGTAGGAGGGCACTGGGCTCAGACTGTGAGGGAGAGGATGCTAGAAAGCATAATGAGGGGGTACCCACTGAAGCCTCCCTTACATAAAAGTTAGGAGTCAGAGGGAGCAATGAGAGGACATTGCATCGTAGATCAAAGTGGCCCTCAACCCACCTGTGAGTCCTCAGAAACCCTGGGCAGAGTGACCACATGCAGTGCATCTTCACTTCTGCCCCTGGGGTATCAGGGAGGAAGGGGACATGGTCTGATGACTGTGTCCTCAGGTCATGGCGAGTCTAGTACTGAGGCACTATGGGAGGACCAAGAGGACCCCTGCTGTGAGACATAAGAAAACTGTCCCTGCTGTCAGCCCAGGATGGCTCTAGGCAGGACTTTGAGAAAGAGATGCTGCTGGAGGCTTCTCAATGAAGGGTTAGGGTGGGACTCAGGGACATGGTAGCCTTGGTCAGCAAGATGGAGCCACAGGTCAGCAGAGGAAAAGGGCCCAGGCCATGAGAGGAGGAAATAGGAATACCTTGGGGACACCAAAGGCAAAAGAGCGCCCTGAAACATGCTCCTCCTGCTATCCTTGGGAAACCCCATGCAGGGGCAAACAGATCCATGGGCTACATCCTCTGCACTGTCTCCCAGGACCTAGCGATCTGAGGGCATGGTGGGAGGGGAGCCAGGGTGACACCAGAAGGAGCCACCTGCTCAGCAGAGGGAGGTGCCCAGGATCTGCCAACAATCAAGGTGAGGAAGTTTGGTGGACTGAAGATATGAAGGTCCCCTCACCCCAGGGAAGGGACCTCACAGAGCCTGGTTGCCACCCCTGTGCTCATCCCTGAGCCACCCAGGCAGGGGCTGGATGTGGCTTGCTGTCATTGCTGCTCTGTGGCTGGGGGTGGGAAGTCACAGGAAGGTGACGACCTTGATGCTGAGGGTGGAATCAGGCTGACAGGGAGAGAGGAGTCCCTGCATGTGCCAGAGTCCAGAGCTGGACCTTTCCTGAGGACTGTCAGTGTCCCCAGCCCAGGAAGCAGGCATCCCACAGAATCTCGCTATCCTGCGTGGTGAGCTGTGAGAGTCCCTACGTGGCATGCTTCATGTCCCATGGCAAGACATGGGGAGTCTTTGGGAGATGAGGTCTTGCTCTAGAGGGAGGATGTCAGCTCCTCTCAGGTGGGGTCAGGGGACCTGACAGCAATAAACCGCAAGAGGTCTTAGTGGACTCCACACAGAAGAGAGGGGCCCAAGTCCTGGGGTCATCCCAGGAGATCCACACAGAGGTGGTGGGATGTGGGACCTGCTCAGTACTCCTCACAGTCCTAAGGCTCCGATAGGAGCCTGTGCCCCCTGACAGAGTGACATCAAGTCACCTAGGGAGCCTCATCTGGTCAGCAGACATGAGGTTTCCAGGACAGAGAGGAGTCAAGGTGAGGACCCTAAGGGAGGAGGGGCTCCACCAGCCCAACACAGATGGGGGCTGTTGGGAAATGTGCCCTGTAGCTGCTGTCAGCTCTGCAGACCTGAGCCTGGCTGTCAGGCTGGGCCCCTGTCTCATGCCCAGCTCAATGGGATCAGCAAGGTGGGGCCCCTGGTAAGAGGGGGCTGGGCTTGGGTCAGCAGATGGTGGATCTCAGGCCCTGCTAGGAGTCAATCTGTGGCCAGAGGGAAGCCCCAACCCAGATACACCGGACCCAACCCCCACCTGCCCATTCAGTCACCTGTGGGAAAACCTAGGGTCTATGGGTGGACTGGTCTCTGCTTATTTCCTCTTGTGTTCTCTCACAGACACAGGGCTTTAGCTTAAGGAAAGAGGCCTCACTCAGGTCACCAAAGGGAGAGTTCCTGATCTCGCTTTCATCAAACAGAGGACTTTCCAGGTGCCTGATCCCAGGACACTAGGCCCTGCTGAATTTCCCAGCTCTTACTATGGCCTCTGGGCGAGTGTAACCAGATCTGAGGATCCCTCACTGACTTTTGTTTTGATGCAGGGAGGTGGACCCTTGCTCTGAGAGTTGGCCTCAGGCCATTGGAGGAGTGGGGCCCAGGCCCTGCCAGGGGAAATGAGAGGGCCCAGAGTGAGAAGAGCATGGACAATCTACCTAGAAGAGCTGGGAACTCAGAGACTCCCACCATGCCCTGGTCAGGCCTGGGACCCAGTGCTGCCCTTGCAGTCTATAGCTAGAAGGGCCTCGGTATTTCTTACTGTGACAGCAAGGTAAAGGTCTTTGTCTGAGGCAGTGTCCTAGAGTCATAGAGAAGAAGAGGTCCAGGCAGGGTCAAGAGTTGAGGTGAGGTGCCTGTCCTGAATGTGAACCAAGGGTGTCATCCTCCCCACATCATGGGAACCCCACATTACTCAGCCCAAAATACCCTACATCACCCTCAGACTCTGAGGGCAGGCTGTGCCCTGAGGAGCCACCTCACTTCCTCCCTCAGATTGTCATGGACAGGCCCACCAGGGACATAGGAGCCTGTGTGGCCCTAGAACACCACCCAAGAGGAGACCTGTGATGGGCCTTTATGAGAGCTGCCAGCGGGGGGGGGGGGGTGTCTCAGTTAGGTGCACTCCCTCTCTCCCTCTCTCCATAGGCGTGTGAGTCCCCATCACCCAACTGCTCCCCACCCATTTGTCTACTGTCCCCAAGGAAAGTCCTGATGTCTCATCATCAGAAGAGCCAATGCTGCCGCTTGAGGGCAGTCCTCAGTCCCAAAGAGAGGCCTGGGAACTGGTTTGTGACAGGTACCCATGGCAGAGGAGGAAGAGGCCACTGCCACCACTTCCTTCCCCTCCATTCTTCTGATCCCTTCCACCCCAAGGGAGGTGCTTGCTGCAGAGATACCAAGGTGTCCCCAGAGTCCTAAGAGAGGGTCCTCTGGCCCCACTGTCATAGCCTTCATTCCATTGAGCCAATCCGATGAGGCCTCCACTGGCCACCAGTGGGCTGTGGAAGATCCTGAGTCCATGCTGCAAGTCGCACTCAATGAAAAGTTGGTTGACTTGGTGCAATTCCTGCTCCTCAAGTATCGAATGAGGGAGCCGGCCAACAAGGCAGAAATGCTGAATAGTGTCATCAGGAATTACCAGTGTCACTTCCCTGAGATCCTCAGCAAAGCCTGTGAGTGCTTGCAGTGGATCTTTGGCATTGAGGTGATGGAAGTGGATCGCCCTAGCCAATCCTATGTCCTTGCCACTTCCCTGGGGCTCACCTATGATGGGCTTCTGAGTGATGTCCAAGGCATGCCCAAGACGGGCCTCCTGATAATCGTTCT
>VMDO01008170.1:42866-86012 GCA_007922755.1 Pedetes capensis | reverse complement strand
AGAAAAATGTATTGAATTCTGAAGACGAGATAATGAAGGAGACAAAATGCCTTTATTAGAGGTGCTATATTTGTAAGTCTGCAGATAAACAGCCTATGCCAGAAAAGGTTTGTTTTTTTTTTTTAATCCAAAGGTTTTAGGATATTTTGAGGAGTTTCTCCCCACCCCATACTCCATCCATAAAACAATATGGTTCTTGGAATCAAATAGCTCTTGCTGTTTTAATTTAGATGAGTTAGGAAATTACAGTTTGAGTCCTGATGCTGCCATAACTTTCCTTTCTCAGAAATGAGTGTGAACACACCAAAACAGGCTATCCCTGTCGCTTTTAACTTTACATACAATCATCAGGGAGACAGGTAAATGAATTCAAACTCTTAGGCTTGTCTATTTACCAAAAAAGTATACTGGCCTTTTCTTCCTTTATCAAAGCTGATGACTCTTAGGAACATGTTTTATACGGGGTGATTTTTTTTCCTTAAAGTAAGTGTCTTGGCTAGGTGTGGTGGCGCACACCTGTAATCTCAGCAGCTCGGGAGGCACAGGCAGGAGGATCACAAGTTCGAGCCCAGAGGCAGCCTGCATAATTTAGTGAGACCCTGTCTCAAAGTAGAAAATATAAAAGAGGATAGGGGTGTAGCTCGATGGTAGAGCACTCTCAAATTCTGGGTGAGGCCCCGGGTTCAGCCCCCCAGTACTGAAAAAATTAAATGTCTTGGTGTTATTCCTCGTAAGTCATTTCTCAACTGTCTTAAGGGACAGGATGAGTTATGGATGGATTATAGGTCGTTGGAGAGGTGGGGAGTTGATTAATAAGTCCTTTTCTGGAAGAATATATTCATGTTTAATGTGTCAGGTCCTATATGTGTTTTGAGATCTAGAGATGTCATTCCATTTGCCTTCTAATAAACTGCTACTCGAATAAAATATTCTGTGTCTAAGTTATTTTAGTGCAGGGGGGTTCTGACTAAAACGTTTCGGCACAGCTGAGCTTTGAAACAGCACCTCTACATTTGGAGAGCCATTCATTCATTCATTTCTCCTAACTATCACGAAAGTGTCTCATCATGGAAAGACATAAAACAGCCTATTTTCTTTTAGGGACTCAATTTTTCCATCATGGGGAGGCCTCGATTCTTTGTAGTTCTTATATTGCACGACTCCTGTACCATGGCAAAGTCAGAAAACTCAAATCGGGCTCATGTTGCTCTACTCTCCTAACTGAATTTGAACAAATGACCTTTGAGCAACATTTTTCCTACCAGAAAACTGAGACTAACATCTTATGATCACTAAGAGGACTGGGAGTAGAATTCCTAACTGGAGCATACTTTGGGTTTTTTGTTGGTTGGTTGGTTGGTTGGTTGGAGAGAGCCCTCCTGATGCAGCCCAGGCTTGCCTTGAATTCACAAAGTTTGCAAAAGGAGGACTAAAACTGTTCTTATCCTTGTGCCCCCACTCACTTCTTCAAGGTAAGGCATAAAGGAGAGCACCTCCCTGGGGAGGCTTCATGGCAGGTACAAAAGAGGGTGGTAGTATACAGATTATGTGCTCCAGCTAGGCATGGTAGCATGTATCTGTGATCCTAGCACTCAGGAAGCTGAGATGGGAGGGCCTCAAGTTGGAGACCAGTCTGGGCCACACAGACCCTGTCTCAAAGAAAAAAAAATGTTGGTTCATTGAGCTGCCCATATCTTGAACAGCTTGCAGTACAAACTCTCCCAATTAACTACATCTACATGTGTCGCTTCAATCACCTTACTCTATACTAACGACAAGTAAAAAGATTTCTAGCCTGACCTTTCTAGAATACCAGCCGGCATATCTGTCTATAATGTAGATTTCTAGAGTTGCAGTTATTGGACAGCCCATCGTGGATGCCTAGAGATGTCTCACACGCAACATGTTTCCAAGCAAACTTGTCTTCCCTTCTGTTAACCTATCTTTTTTTTGGAGATGGGGATTCAACCCAGGGCCTCATGAATACCAGCAAAGTGCTCTATCACTGAGCTCCCCCAGCCCTGTTAACCTATCTTGATTATGGCCTGACTCAACCACTTCAGCTAGAAACCTGAGAATTTCTAGAATCTTCCTCTTCAACTCCCACACCAAATTCATCTCCCTTGTAAGTGTCTCTCAAATTCAACATCTCATTCCTGCCCTCAATTTTCATTATTTCTCTTTAGGACTATGCCAAAGCCAACAGTGGTATCTGCTTCTCTACAATTTAGCTTCCACAGTAGTTATCCAATATTTACTAAAAAAAACTTGATCCAAAAAGAAAAAAACTTGATCCTTGCTACTTTTCAGTGGTTCTCCAGTATTGTCCAGATAAATTCAGAATTAGAGGTCTAGCTGACAAGACATTAAAAACTCTGACATTCTTGGAAGGTTGGGGGATGCACAACTGTAATCCCAGTACTTCGCCTGTGTTACATAGGCTCTGTCTCCAAACCAACCAAAACAACAACAAAATCACACACAACTCTGCCCTTGTGTCAGGGTTTGAATATAGTGTCCCTTAAAGTACATGCCCTTTAACCTATTTCCCCAGCTAATGGGAAGTTATGAATCTTGGAAGTGAGATTCCCACTTTACAGAATTAGCTCCCTAAGGGCGTGCCTTGAGAGGTTTTTATCCCAGACCTGTAGCCCCAGTACTGTTTCCTGCTAATGAAGATGTAAGGTCATCCGCCATGGGCCCTGCCTCCTGCCATTTCCACGCTTACCTTGCCACCATTTTAGACTGATCTGCTAACTGTGAGCCCTCAGTAAGTCTCTTTCCTCCATAAGTTGGGTTTGGTTTTTCTGCTACAGTGACAACAGCTAATACAGAAATTGGGATCAGAGTAGGGTTGTAGCTATGTAGAAACCTAACCCTAACCTTATTCCTAGGCATTTGAAACTGCAGGAGAGAGGAGCCCTGGAGGGATTAAAGGGCCATTCTGATGGGAGTAAGGAAGACCAGAACAGTGCTGCTGACAGAAATGCAGACAGGGCTCACAAAGTTTTAGAAGAAATTTCGGACTCTATTGGACATTGGACTATGGGCAGTTCATGTTACATTCTGGCAAAGAGCTTGTGTAAGTTCTGTCCTTTTCCTAAAGACTTGAGTGAGGCTGGGCTTAAAGGTAATGGACTAACTAACTAGGTAGAGGAAGTAACAGAAAGGCATAATGCTCAGGTATGTTGGTTGATGCCCACTATTGACCAGAGTTATGGGGAAATTAGGAGGCCCTGGGTTCGATCCCCAACACTGCAGAAAAATGGGAGGACCTGGCAGCCTACTCCCCAAACAATCCTGAAACAATCAGCCATTGAAAACCCTATGAATGGCAGAGAAGCACTGACACAGTGCCAGGCATGGCAGTGTTGGGTAGTTACATAGGGTGGCTATGAGTTGGAGTTGACTCAACGGCATCTAACAACAACTCTGTTAGCTCCCAATAAACTTCTTCCCCACTATGTTTGATTTTTCTACAGTGATGACAGCTGACTAATACACCTTAATTATATTGCTAGCCTCTTCTCCTGCCATACATCCTTTGCTTGACCTACCAACCAGTGACCATAGATGGGCCATTTATTAAATACCTTTTTATTGTTCTGCCAGGGTTGCCTCTCAGCCTCATCTGCTTAACTCCTTTTCCTTTCAGATACTTCTCACCCAATGTCCTTTACCCTGGGCAAGATTTTGAGGGTAAGGCCATGTACTTTATCTTGAGAGGTCAGTGGTGGCTATATGAGAAGGTCCAATAAATTATCAGTGCAAACATGGTTATGTTTGGTGAGTAATTATTCTCCAGTACTGGATCATTTCAAGAACACATCCATTTGTCCAGAGTTGATGATACCTATAGATTGGAAAGCCTGCAGCCGTAACCCTGTAGCATCTGATCCCATCAGATCTCAGAAGCTAAGCAGGGTTGGGCCTGGTTAGTACCTGGATGGGAGACCGCCTGGGGACACCAGAAGCTATAGGCTTGGGAGAAGGACCTGGCAATCCCCTCCCAAAAATCAATCTGCCATTGAAAACCCTATGAACAGCAGAGAAGCACTGACAATAGTGTTTCCCCTGTTGTACAGAGGGTTGCTATGAGTCGGATACCGACTCGAGGGCACCTAACACCAACAACACAGATTGGAAAAAGTCTAGAGATGAGATGTGTAATGAGGCAGATGAGATGGTCCCAGGGAGTTAATTATAAGTTAGTTGCTTGCGCAAGTCCCATATCCTGGGTCTCTTCGTCCTTTGCTTGTCTTCCCTCTCAATTTCTACCACATCAGAGAAATTATGTGGCTGCTCCTAGGGTTCATCTTCCTTATGGAGCCCACTTGCCCCCTCTGGTGGCCTGAATATGCTACTATGGTCCACTTGAAAGATAAATATGGCCTTCGTAGTGTGAACAGCTATTTAACAGGTCTGTAACCCTGGAATTATCTGAGCCTATTTGTGCTTTTGGACTATGATCTTCTAGAAATATCAAAGGATAGCAAGTGAAACAGTGTTTGACCTATAATAGGCAATCAATAAAGCTTCATTTTTTACCTTTTGAATGAAAGAGCCCTTCTTTGTAACAAAGAAAATTCCTTAGTTGGGCAGGTGGCACACACCTGTAATCCCAGAGACCTAGAGACTGAGGCAGGAGGATCACAAGTGTGAGGTGAGAGGCAGCCTGTGTACCTTAGCAAGACCCTATCTCAAGATAAAAAATAAAAAAGGAGCTAGGGGAGCAACTCAGTGGCAGAGCACCTGCAAAATATGCAGGAAGCCCTGGGTTCAGCCCCCTAGTACCGTATAATTAATTAATTAATTAATTAATAAAAAGAAAAGAAAACTCCTGGAGTTATCAGTCTGGAAAACTGAGCTCCAAGCTGTTAATGGAAGAAAGAGTTGGTAAGGCAAGTCCCTGACTTAGATGGGACTGGTTAAGGTCCAAACAGCGATAGATAGTAATGACAATAGATAGCATTGAAAGAACACTTTGTCCCACATACATCTTTTAATCCTATATCAACACAATTAAGGTAGGTGCCTAGTCCTAGTATGTAGGCTTATGGAAAAGATTAGTTACCTGAGGGAGGAGTGGCCTGCCCCTCAGATGGGGTTAGAGTGGAGTGCCCAGAGACGTAGGGAGAAGCCACAGAAGGCCTGATGAGGGAAGTAGGACAAAAAGGATAATATCAATCTCTTTTAATTTAGAAAACAAAGTACCCCTCGCTATGTGTGGTCGCACATGCCTGTAATCCCAGCACTAAAGGGGGTGAGGCAGGAGAATCAAGAGTTTGAGGCCAGCCTGGGCTACAGAGCAAGACCTTGTCTCAAAAATAAATTAATTTGGCCGGGCTTGGTGGTGCACACCTGTAATCCCAGCAGTTTGGGAGGCGGAGCCAGGAGGATCGCAAGTTTGAGACCAGAGGAAGTCTGCGTAATTTAGTGAGACCCTGTCTCAAAAGTAAAGAAAAAAAAAAGGGCTAGGGGTGCAGCTCAGTGGTCCAGCACTTGCAAAGAATGCAAGCGCGAGGCCCTGGGTTCAACCCCTAGTACCAAAAAAAAAAAAAAAAAAAAAAATTAATTTTAAAAAGTACCAAACCTAAAACTCAAATGTCCAATTGAATCAAAGGTTTAGCCAATGTGAGTTATAGACTGCAATAGACTTCTCTTTCAGATATGATTGCCATTTCCAGATCTACATCATGATATTAAATGGATCAAGTTAGACTCGCTTTTTAGAAATAAAATAAGTTTATGTATGTATTTACTGAACATTTACTATATGCAAGGCACTTAGATAAATCCTTTCTTGGAGGCAAAAATACTGTGATTATTTTTTGGTAGAAGGACATAGGTTTAACTCTCTATATTAGAATTCATTTTCAAAGAACAGATTAACCTGGATTATAAGTATAGAGGTGATGATATATGCACAGAAAAACTTTGCAAATCCTTTTAAATACAGTACAACCTGATCTTATACCCAAGCCAGTTTGATAGAATCAATGCTGCATTAAAAATGAGGTGGCTTTGACATGTGTGTTCACCAGTTAACACACAAATGTTTATTGAAGTGCTGAAGATATGCGCAGCACAGTGCTGGGGACCATTAAGGTTATAAAGACTGGTATCTGCTCTCACAGAGCTTACAGACTAGAGCCATAGAACATAGAGAAAACATGTAAGTGCTTAACTGAGTTATAGAAACAATAGATCTCTACCATGGAGAGATGAAGGATTGAGTAGTTGCTGGAGTTTTCAAGAAAGCCCGGGAGAGGAATCTAGTTAGTTTTTGAGAATATGTGGGGTCTAGCTTGGTAGTGAGCATGGAGAAGCATTACAGGCAAAGGCATACAAACCGAAATGAGTATGGAGTGAAAGAAGATAATGGCCAATTCAGGGAGCATCATGCACACTGAACTGTGCTGAGCAACCAAGTTGGAAATGCTGATTATAGTCAACTATAGAAGGCACTGAAACTCAGTTAATTATTATTATTATTATTATTATTATTAGTTTTGCAATACTGGGGGTTGAACCCAGGTCTTCCTGTAAGCCAGGCAAATGCCCTACCACTGAGCTGCACCCTAGCCCCATTTTAAATTTTTTATTTTGAGACAGGGTCTTGCTAAATTGCTTGGGATTCCTCTGACCTCACCCTCATGATCCTTCACCTCAGCCTCCCAAGATGCTGGGATCACAGGTGTATGCCACCACAGCCAACTGCTCTTTTAATTTTTGTAAGCATTTAAGAGTCACTACAGACACTTCAGCAGGGGAAATGGCATGATGCCAATGTTGTTCTTAGGTGCCTTTGAGTCATGCCTGGCTCATAGCGACCCTCATAGAGTTTTCAATGGCTGATTGTTTCAGGATTGCTTCTGGAGTGAATTGCCACGTAACAATATCTGCATAATGGACTTGCAGAAGGTTGAGAGAAGGAATTAGAAATTGTGTCAGTAATCTTGACACAAGAATACAATGGGAGCAATTAAGGAGTTAATGATGAACTATATCCACAGGATTTAGACAGAAGACATTGTTTTGCCATCCTAAGTGTCAAGAAGTTAAAATATGAGCTAAGAGTGATGGTACTTGCCTGTAATCCCAGCATTGGGGAAGCTAAGGCAAAGGATTGCAATTTTGAGGCCAACATAGGCTACTTACCAAGACCCAGTTTCAAAAAAAAAAAAAAGAATTTAAGATATGTACCTATGTATAGGATGCAGAATTTTTTAATTCAAATTTTCATACTAGTTTGATAAAAGGAAAAATATCCAAAATCAGCTTAAAAATCTACTTAAACATCTGGTGGTTTTTGGTGATTATTATTTTGTTCACAATGGAAATAATACTTTCTATGATTAATCTGCTTTATAGATCTGTTTCAGTTAGTTAACTGCAGAAAAAATAAATGAACTGCTATAAGTTTCTGAAATATCTAGAAAATTAGCAGGGAGTGGTGCCATATTCCTGTAATCCCAACACTCAGGAGGCTGAGACAGGAGGATCATGAGTTTGAGGCCAGCCTGGGCTACATAGCAAGACCCACTATCAAAAACAAAACTAGGAATAGGAGGAGAAAACAAAAATTCTTACAACTAGGTTGGTAAGTAACTTCACGATAAATCGAGAAAAGTTTGAGATTGTCCAAGATTTTGGTTTACTTGGTTCTACAATCAACACCCACAGAAGCAGCAGTCAAGAAATCAAAAGATGCATCTGAGTGGGAAAAGCTGTTGCAAAAGACCTATTTGAAGTGTTGAAAAGTAAAGATGTCACATTGAAGACAAAGGTGTGTCTGAGTCATGCCATGGTGTTTCTAGTTGCATGTGCTTGTGAAAGCTGAACAGTGAATAAAGGAGACAAGAGAATTGATGCTTTTAAATTATTGTGCTGGAGATGAATATTGAGTATATCATGGACTTCCAAAAGAACCAACAGATCCAACCAGAGTGCAACCAGAGTGCTCCTTGGAAGCAAGGACAGCTAGACTGCGTCTTATGTATTTTGGACATGTAGTCAGGAGGAGCAATCCCTGGAGATGGACTTCATGATTGGAAGAGTGGTGGATCAATGAAAAAAATGAAGACCCTCAACTAGATGGATTGGCACAGTGTCTGCCACAATGAACTTAAACATAACAAAGATCGTGTGCCCTGGCATAGTGTCAAGAAGTTGTTTCGTTCTGTTGTACTTAGGGTTGCTATGAATCGGACCTGACTTGACAGAAGCTAACAACAACAACAACACCTAGACTTATAAAGGATATTTAGAATGACTTCTCTATAGGAGGAAATATGACTATAAACTTATATAGTTTTGAGTAACTTAAAATCAATTGTAGCCAATTTCTCTGGGAAAAAAAAAAGAGAGAAAGGTGATTTATGAAGCCACTTTAGTGGAAGGCAAATGTAGTATGTCCGCATCTTGCTTCAATCCAGGCTTGGTTCAGACTGGATTATCCACAGGTACTGAGTGGGTAGAGCACAGCTCCCTCCTACCTGAGGAGCTGGGTTCTATCCCAAGCAAGGCAAGTGTGGGAGAAAGGTCCTGAAAGCCCAGTCCTGAAAAAAGCTGGCTACAGAACTCATTAGGAATAGCAGGGGAAGCATGTCCACAGTGCCCGGCAGCTGCATTGACTCTATTTTTCAGATGGAGGGGAGCGCTTATCATGGAACACACATATCTACACCCTCCCCGGTTGACTCTTAACTTCTTCATTTTAAAATAAAAAACAGGCCTAGAGAGGGACTTTACTATAACTTGCCCATCACTCTGCCACCATCTTTCACCCAAATTATCAGCAGTAGCATCCAAATATCCTAGTTGGTCTCTTTGCCTCTTTGGTCCATTTCCCATAGAAAAGCTAGAGTGCTCTTATTAAAATGAAGGACAGGCTGGGCATGGTGGTGGTGGTGGTGGTGGTTGTTGTTGTTAGGTGCCGTTGAGTTGGTATCCGACTCATAGTGACCCTCATAGGGTTTTCAATGGCTGACTGTTTTCGGG
The DNA here is from genome assembly GCA_007922755.1 of Pedetes capensis. Lineage (NCBI taxonomy): Eukaryota > Metazoa > Chordata > Mammalia > Rodentia > Pedetidae > Pedetes > Pedetes capensis. The sequence continues at coordinate 77,009 of VMDO01008170.1, read as the reverse complement.
ATTGCCTTGGGAGTGGATTGCCAGGTCCTTCTCCCATTTTTGCAGTGCTTGGAATTGAACTCGGGGCCTCAGAGACTGCAGCGCAGAGCTCTACCCACTGAGCTAAATCCCAGCCCCAGGATGGTGGTACATACATGTAATCTCACCACTTAGAAGGTTGAGCTGGGCTACAAGTGAGTTTGAGGAGATTCTATCTTGATCCTGGGGTATACGAAGCCTTTGGAAGATGTTTGTTTTTGTGGAATGACATGATCAGATTTGCACTTAATAAAGTCTTTTGGTTGCAAGATAGAGAATCGAATGAGTAAAGTCCATTTTCGTAAGAGGTGGCACTAAAGCTGCAGATAAAAGCGGGCTAACCTAGTAGGCAATATACAGTTTAGATGATAATGCATGCTACAGGAAGCTACTGAAGAACTTTAAATAAGGAGAAAGAGATGACTTCTGTGTGAAGAATGCAATTAGCAAGTGGCAGATAAAAAGCAGAAGTCCTGAGATGGGAGTATATCTCAGGAGTAGTAGGAATATGCAAAGGATCTGGGCTCAATCCCCAGGACTAAAATTAAATGAATGAATGAATGAATGAATGAGGCAAGCAAGCCAGAATCCAAATGAGATATCATAGTGGCTTGGATTTGAGCAGTAATAGAGGAAATGGTGAGGTGTATCCAGCTGGGGTTATGTTTTTGCAGGCCTTGCAGATCCACTGGATGTGAGGTTAAGGAGTCAAGGATAACTCCCACATTTCTGGTTTGAGCACTGAATAATCTTAAGTGAAAAGTGGTGCCACGTACTGAGATAGGAAGCAATTATTAAGGATCTACTGACTCATGTTAGGGTATTTTCAGTTGCATAAAATGCTTGTGAAAACTGGACAGAGAATAAGGGAGACAGGAGAATTAATGCTTTTGAATTATGCTGCTGGAGACAAATATTGAGTATACCCTGGACTGCCAAAAGAACCAACAGATCCTTCCTAGAAGTGCAACCACAGTGCTCCTTGGAAGCAAAGATGGTTAGACAGTGTTTTACATATTTTGGACATGTTATCAGGAGGGACCAATCCCTGTGGAAGGACATCATGTTTGGGAGAGTGGCGGGTCAATGAACAAAAGGACAATCCTCAACCAGATGGATTGACACAGTGGCTGCAACAATGGGCTTACACATAATAAAGATCATGTGCATGGCACATTGTTGGATAGTGTTTTGTTCTGTTGTACATAGGGTTGCTATAAGTCGAACTCAACAGCATCTAACAACTATGTATACATACTTTGTGAAACATTTACACGTTTAATACAGCTTACTTGTGGCAGAGCTAGGCTTCAAACCCAGGGAGGCTCAGGACAAAGCTAATGCTCTTAGTATTATAGCCTGTTCTAGGAACTACTGATATTGAGAGGAGAAATGGAAAGAGAATGAAGAGCTGGGAGTGGTGGCACACTCCTGTAATCCCACCACTTGGGAGACTGAGGCATGAGGATCGCTGCAACTTCAAGGCCAGCCTGATCTACATTGTCAGTTCCAGTATAGTCAGGGCTACAGAGCAAGACCCAGTCTAAAAAAACAAGAAAACAAAACAAAACAAAGAGACAGAGATGGGGGGGGTGTATAAAATGAATATATATGAATGAGAAGGAATATGAAGAGCCAAAGTCTTCGTCAAAATAAGGGGGAAAAAATATGTGTGTGTGTGTGTGTGTGTGTGTGTGTGTATTGTGTGTGTGTGGTGCTGGGGATCGAAACCAGGGCCCAGTTGATGCTATGCAAGCATGCTATCACTGCCCTACACCCGCAGGTCCAGAAGTTTGTATTTTATCTGAGTTAAAGACACTGGAGAATGTTAAGGAGTTACCCGATCAGACTTACAACGTAAACAGATCAGTGTGGCCCTGTGTGGAGAACAGATTGCAGAGAGACCAAATTGGAGATGGAAAGAACTGCATCAGTTCAGGCAGGAGATGGCAGTGGCTGGGGTGCAGGTCACAGTGGTGGACCGAAAGCAGGCAGACTGGACACAGATGTGTAAGGAAGACCGAGAGAACTCGGTCAAAAGCGGCACAATCTGTGGCACTGGAGACAATCCAGCCCAACTCCTGATTCGCAGAGCCTCTTCCACTCTGGGAGCTCGGCCTGAGTGACTGCAGGGACTCACTGTCGCTACTGTCCATGGAACAGGGGGCGAAAACTGGGAGATCACAGGCGAAGGCGGAGCTTGACGACACCAAGAAAGGACCCCATAGGGAACGAGCCGGGCTGAGGGCGGGGAGGGCTGCACGCCACGCTGAGGACGGCCCGACGCAGCTCCGTGCCGTGCTGCACAGACTCCCGCTCCTCCGTTACTCGTGCGCAGCACAGTAGCGCGCACGGCTGCAGCCACGGCTTCCTATTACGCCCCGAGCTCTGGCCGGAAGCGATCCGTCGGCCTCAGTAGCCCCTCCAGCCCTCAGTCTAGGCCGCTCTTGTGGGCCCGCCCCCAGCCGGGGTGGGCGGTGCGCTTACGTGGAGGGCGCACGCAGTCACGCGCCCCTGCCGCTTCCGGCGCGCCGCGAGGACCGCCGGGACGGGTCTCCCTGGCGATCCGGTCCGCGGGTGCTGGTGCTGCTGGCCCGGCCGCTCGTGAGCCGCTGCAGGTCACGTCCTCACTGCTTTCCTTGGGCTCGCCGGGGCCCGACCCCCGGGGCCCGCGGCAGTCGTCGGCGGAGACCCCGCGGGGCGAACCCGCGCTCGCCTCTGCACCCTCGCCCGACCCCAGAGCGCGACTCCGGGAAGGGCAGCGAGGGGCCGTCGCGACTCCGCGCCGTGTGTCGCCGGGCGGGGCCGTGGGGCCGGGGCGCCTCCATCCCCCGGGATGCGCGCGCGAGTGCTCGCCTCCACGTCCTCGTCGCCCCTGTCACGACCGGAGCCGCCTCTCGCTGGCCGCGGGGAGCGCGCGCGCCCCGGCCCGCCCTCCCGCCGCGCTCCCGGACCGGGCGTCCCCGGCGATGTGAGCCGCGCGGCCGGCGCGCTCCTCCGGGTGAGTCGCGCCCTTGAGGCCCCGCCCCACCGCCGGCCTGGGCGCCCCGGCTCCTTTCCCACAAAGTAGGGCCAGTGAACCTCAGTCTCCTTTTCCCGTAGTCCCTGCCTCTCCGACGTGCGAGGCCCAGAGATGGAAAGAAAGGAGCCCAGAGCCACACGGTGGCCGGCAAAGGCCGTCCCGTGAGGTTCGGAAGAGCACCTGATGGGTTGTGAAAATGTTTCTTACATTTTAAGCGCTGTCCCTCTCTGTCTTGCAGATGAGAAAACTAAGACTTAGAGGGTAAGTGGATTACCTGAGAGCATAGGGTCTGTGCCGGCGCTCTGACACAGCGAGACTTAAAATAGTACCCAGATCTTGCTTCTTCCACAGCCCTTGTTTTTAATCTCCATATTATCCTGCCTTTATGTGCATTTCTACTGAGGCCTAAGATCGGAAGACAAACTTGTATCCAGGCCTAGGACAGGGTAGTAAAGCAGACAAAAACTCAGGGTAGTCCTTTCCTGCCCCCACCCCAAGGTGGGTGTAATAACTGTAATTTGGTTCTTGTTTTGATTTGGGCGCTAAAACCTTACTTGCCTTTCTTTACAGATTCTCTCTTGGAATTAACAGCTTTCCCTAGGCTTTCAGAGGTCAGGAAGTCGATTATAAAAGGCGAAAAAGTTAGGATTATAAAGAGAAGAAAAAATTCATTTCCCACATAGCCTTGATTTGAACTCCAGCTTCCCTTACCCCGTTTACCTTTTGCTTACCCAGCAGAGTTGTACATTGTGGACCGTGTTTGCTTCCTGGGTTGCACTATGACAGTTAGAATGCGGGTTTGGTTTTTTTGTTTGTTTGTTTTTCCTTTGTTATGTTTTAGGGGCAGAAGAGGAATCATTTATAGGTGACACTAAACTGTAAAGGACTTTAGGCATAATATGTGCTTAGTCTGGGGTATTTATGTATTTATCATTGTAGTACTGGGGGTTGAACCTAGGTCCTTGCACATGCTAGGCAAATGCTGTACCACTGAGTTGCACCCCTGCCCCCTTTTTATTTTTTATTTTGAGACAAGCTCTAAATTTCATGGGCTGCCTCTGACCTCAAACCCATGATCCTCCTGCATTGCTGAGATTACAGCATTTGCCTCAGTGCTCAGCTGGGTTATATCTTTACAATTAGAAGTGAAATATTGTGTGTCTCCATTTTCTAGGGCAAGGTTTTTGGCTTTCACAACATTTGTCAAAAGGATTCCTCCCAAAAGCTTGTTGTTAGGTGCTGTAGAGTTGGTCTCCAACTCGTAGTGAGCCTATGTACAACAGGTAAAACAGTATTATTGTGCTTCTCTGCTATTCATAGGGTTTTCAGTGGCTGATTGTTTTTTAGGAGTGGGTCCTTCTCCCAAGCCTACAGCACCTGGTGTTCCCAGGTGGTCTCCCATCCAGGTATTAACCAGGCCCGACCCTGCTTAGCTTCCAAGATCTGATGGGATCTGCTGCCACAGCTGCAGGCCTCCCAAAAGCTTGTTGTTGTTAGGTGCCGTCCAGTGGGTATCTGACTCATAGCGACCCTCATAGGGTTTTCAATGGCTGACTGTTTCGGGATTGCCTTGGGAGTGGATTACCAGGTCCTTCTCCCATTTTTGCGATGCTGGGAATTGAACTCGGGACCTCAAGAGACTGCAGCACAGCGCTCTACCCACTGAGCTAAATCCCAGCCCTCCCAAAAGCTTAGGTGCCACTAAGTTCATTCTCTTCATCTCACAGTAGAAACAGCTGAAACTTAAGGTATGGACTACCTTTGTCTTTGACTGGTAAGAGTTTAGACTTGGATCCAGGGTTCCTGACTGTGTACTGTCCTCCTTTTCTCATTATATTTGTCAGCTACCTTACCACTTGTGCAGTGAAGTCCGAAGGAGATGCAGGTGGGCTTTATGCTATAACTGTCTGTTCTGTGTGTACTAGCACAGCTTCCTTTTTCCACAGTCTGAAATATGCTTTTGGTAGATTTCTCAGGAGCAACTGTATTTCCCTCTCATAAAATTGCGGTTGTTTCTGGGAACCTTTCTCTGTCTCCAAGGATTTAGGTAGCAAAACTCCAACTTAGAAGTTGGCCACAGGCAAATTAACTCTTGTTGAACTAGTATTCAGTTTTTTTCATTCCTTCCCTTTCCTGGACATAAAAGCTATTGGTAAGAGTCTCTGTTTTTCAGGCCAGCACCAGAGAGCTGATGTTGGTCTGCCAGGTTACTGTTTAGACCTATGCAGTCTAATACTATAGCCACTATCCATATATGGCTATTTAAATTAAGTACAGTTCAATAAAACAAAACCCATTTCTTCAGTCATATTAGCCTTAGTAAGAGTCTAATAACTGTATGTGGCTAGTGGCTAGTATATTGGACTGCACTTACTTAATAGTTCTCATGTAGAAGGTTGCCGGTCAAGATTGATAACAGTGTGGCATTATGAAAAAATGATCAGGGAGTTGGATTTTTAAATTAAAAACCTGTCAAGTTCATATTTGGGCCTGGTGGCCTTGGGTAGGTTGTTAAGCATCTCAGCTACAGATAATAGTCTTTCATAACTAATGCTTTATTTTGTTTTGAAACAAAGTTATAGAATTTATTAGGTACACATTTCAGAGTAAACATGAGTACTCAGAGAAGGTGAGGTGCTTAAGAAGAGAATCAGTACACATCCAAGACATGGATGCGGCCTCTCAAGAGCAAGAGCACCTTGACCCTTTTATTAGTATGTTGTTGTTGTTAGGTGCCGTCGAGTTGGTGTCCGACTCATAGCGACCCTCTGTACAACAGGGGAAACACTATTGTCAGTGCTTCGCTGCTGTTCATAGGGTTTTCAATGGCAGATTGATTTTTGGGAGGGGGTTGCCAGGTCCTTCTCCCAAGCCTACAGCTTCTGGTGTTCCCAGGCGGTCTCCCATCCAGGTACTAACCAGGCCCGACCCTGCTTAGCTTCTGAGATCTGATGGGATTGGATGCCACAGGGCTACAGCTGCAGGCTTTATTAGTATAGCACTTCACTATTCTCAAATAGAGTTGTGTCTGTTATATCCTTTGAGTTTTACCACTGTAAATCTCTGGGGAGGTGAGTGAGCACTATCTTTTTTTCTTTTGAATACATAAGATCAAGAGAACTGAACCTAAAGCCGTTAAAAGGCCTGGGCACCATTGCACATACCTGTAATCCCAGTGACTCAGGAGGCTGAGGCAAGAGGATCACAAGTATGAGGTCAGAGGCAGCCCATGCAACTTTGTAAGACCTTGTCTCAAAAGTAAAAAAGGGATAGGGAGTGTGGCTTAGTGGTGGAGCCCTGGCCTAACATGGACGCGGCCCTGGGTTGAACTCCTAGTACTGCCAAAAACAAAACAAAACAAAAACCTACCTGGCCCCAGTCACACAAGCTGGCAGAATATAAAGAAAATCTCTTGCATATAGGTCCTTCAGGCATGTTTGAATGAACCATTGAAGCTGTTTGTTAAAACATGAGGGAGGGGCCAGAACTTCTCACTCCTGGACAGGTGTTTTTTTTACCTATTTCCCTGTGGAATTCTTACAATATGGGATTAATCTTTGAGTTGAAGGATTACTGTATCCCATGAATGAATGTGAGTGAAAAGCCCCTCTGAGCCAGTGGTCCTAAATTTGCATGATCAGAGGAGTCACCTCAGCTGAGGGATTTGTTAAACATACAGATTTCCATACCCTCTAAAGATTCTGATTCAGAAGAGCTGAAATGGAGCCCTGGAATCTGTACTTCTTAGAATCTGTTGCATTTGTGAAATGGATAAGCCTTCAGGCTCTGACAGAGGCCAAGGATATTTGATCTGGAGGCTGCTGCCCCTTTTAGAATACATTCTTTTTTTTTTTTTTTTTTTTTTTTTTTGTGGTACTGGGGCTTGAACCCAGGGCCTCGCGCTTGCATGCTCTGCAAGTGCTGGACCACTGAGATGCACCCTCAGCCCACTTTTTAACTTTTTGAGACAGGGTCTCGCTAAATTACACCGACTGCCTCTGGTCTCGAACTTGCCATCCTCCTGCCTCCGCCTTCCAAGCCGCTGGGATTACAGGCGTGCGCCACCACGTCCGGCCCTAGAGTACATTCTTAAAACTTTTATTTTCCTCTCCTCTAGCCATGGATACATCATATGATGGTGCTGAGGTAACTGTCGTGATGGAGGATATTGAGGAAGCCTACTGTTATACCTCTCCTGGACCACCCAAGAAGAAGAAAAAGTATAAAATACATGGCGAAAAGGCCAAGAAACCCAGGTTAGCTTGCATATTTTGGTTATTGCTGGCATTAACAAACAAGCTGCTTACTGAGCTGTGTGGAGGAAGACTTTTATGAAGATTCATTAGAAAGAATGCAATTATTGAAGTCTCTGAATGGGCATTGGGGTGGGAGAGGGGCACGGGTAGTAGAAAACAGTCTGATTTATGCCAGCATTTGTCATTCCTGAAAGACTTTGCTTATGTTTCCAGACTATCACAGGAAGTTACACCATCCAGGTGGCAAAGTCTATGCATAAAAGAGCTACATTATTTTTTATTGTACTGTTGTTATTTAAATACTTAAAACAAGGCATTAATAAAATTGCAGAATTATAAATAGTACGAGTGACATCTATAGAGAATGTCTAGATTGTAGTTTTAATCTTCCTTGTAGTTATGAGTACCGCAGACTTCTTACTCATTGGGTCACTCAGACGGTTGTACTTGCTTTCCCCTCTCATCCTTGAGGAGGTGCTTTTAACCAGTTAGATGACCACCGTCTCTGTAGAAGAGTAGAGAGTGTGAATGATAACTACCTAGGTAATCAGACCTCAGTAAATTTTCCTCCAGACTGGAGTGATAATATACCTGTATCTTTCATTGGCTGTATTGGTTTTCAAGCCAATCATTCATGCAGAAAAAGTAGTACCTGGAAAAGTAAACCACATGAACCTTTGTTTCCAAGTAAAGGGAGAACTACCACTTGCTGCCTTTTCCATTTATTTCGGCAATTTCCAAACACCATCTTAGGGGTGTTATAAATGGTCTTCGCTTGATTTTCAGTCCCTATTTCAATAAATGTTTTGAACTGGGAAGTTGGGTTTTGTATCAGCCTCCAACATTGTAGCATGTACTGGTTGAATAAGGGAAGAAATTATTCCTTCCTCAGGTCTGCTTACCTTCTGTACTACTACGATATCTACCTGAAAGTACAACAGGAGCTCCCCCACCTCCCACAGTCTGAGATCAATAAGAAGATTAGTGAGAGTTGGAGGCTTCTTAGTGTGGCTGAGAGGAGTTACTACTTGGAGAAAGCCAAACTAGAGAAAGAAGGTTTGGATCCTGTAAGTAATTTTTTTCCAACAAATTTCTCCATTAGGTCAATGGGGAGCACCTTGGGGAGTTCAACTCCTTGTTTTCTTGTTCCCTTTTCTTGGGAAAACTTTGGCCATTTTACCTTTCCTGACGCTGGTATTGTCTGCTTCCAGTTTGATGATGCCTGCAAGCTTGTCCTCTTTGGTTGCAACAGTACATGGAGCTGATGTTTTCTGAGTTCTCCACAGTGAGCCTTAGGCTGCTTTTCTGAATCTTTGTGTAACTTGGAGTCCCCTATTCTCATGTCAGTTAGTAGCATTTTCCTTTAATGTAGTAGTTTATATAGGCATTTCCCCCAGACCATGTTTTCATATTATACATTGGATGTAGTATATTTAATTTGTGTTGTACCAACTGGTATTAATTACAACGTAGTTAGGAATAAGGCTTGCATGGCTAGAAGTAATATGTAGTTGCCTTTTGTAATACCATGTTCTGATGTTCTGTTAGTGGTTGTGAACTATGCTTAAAACAAAAATGCAAGGTTAAAGCAAATGACGATGGCGGACACTGAGGCTTTCAGTGCTTAAACTAAAGAACAAGCATTTTGGTGTATTTTGTTATTTTTAGTTCACAGAAAAAAAAATATGCTGATGACCATTTTGCACATTTAAGTTGCTGTTTGTTGGGGTTTTTTGTTTGTTTTTTTGTTTTTGCGGTGCAAGGCACCGCACCAGGGCCTCATGCATGCCAGTAAGCATTCTACCATTGAGCTACATTTCCAGCAGCTGGCTTTTTTAAAATTGAAATTCCTGCGGGAAGAATACTAAAACCTCACTGTTGTAAGTTGAAACCTTCTAACTGGACCTCCTTTTTTCAATTTAAGCAGTTTTCTCAAATTTTTTTTTTTTCTATAATGTAGAACAAAGGTTCCTTTAGAAGGCAGCAGTGATGATATATAACAGAACGGGCTATCTTTTCCATTATTGGAGTCCATCTGCCATTGCTATTCAGATTATTTTGTCCTTAGTGGTTTGACATTTCTTTTACTTGAAGAGCCTTGTGTTTCCTACACTCTTGAGGATGCCACTGTGTACTCCCTTTTCCAGATGATTTGTTTATAAACAATGAATCTGGGAATTAATCCCTGCAGAGGGAGGGATGGAAGAGTCTTAAAAAGGTATATATAATCCCTTTGGCTTCTACTTTATAAAATCATCAGTCTTAGGGATTGGTAGAGCACATGCTTAGCTTACTTGAGGCCATGGCTTCCATCCCTAGCATGAATAAATAAATTAAATTAAATCAGCAATCTTTTTGTCTGTAAGAATGATTTGATTTTTAAAACTATACACTAATGTAGGTCCTTATCAAGATTTTAAAGTATTTAAGTAAATCATCTGCAGTGATTCTTTCTTATTCACATGCTTTTTTATATTTATTCATCTCCACCACTACCACCAATGTCATGAACAGATTAGCTCTGATAACAACTAGTAAATGAGTCAGGCGCAGTGGCTCACACCTGTAATCCCAGCAACTCGGGAAGCAGAGGCAGGAGGATCACAAGCTCAAGACCAGAGGCAGTCTGCCTAATTTAGCGAGACCCTGTCTCGAAAAGTAAAAAAATGGGCTGAGGGTACAGCTCAGTGGTCCAGCACTTGCAAAGCATACAAGCACAAGACCCTGGGTTCAACCCCCAGTACCCCTAGTACCACGAAAACAGAAACAAAAAATTTAGTAAATGACCTTGGCAGAATCATTTAACTTTTCAATCTTGATATCCCCTAGTGTGAAATAGAACTTGTATCTACTCATAATATTTAAAATAGATAATGTATATCATCTAGCTGAGTTCTTGGTACATACTGACTTTTTGTAGATTAAATAAACAGTGGCCATACAATAAGGTGGCATTTATTGAGCGTCCAGAATGTACCAAGACCTGGTAAAGCTTTATGTGCCAAGTTTATCCTCTCCCAGTTGCCTGGTGTGAGGGTGAGACCCCCCTCCCTGCCTGTCTTGGGAGTCCTCTGACTGGCTGTTCTCTCTGTAGCCCCTCAGGTCTCCTACCACGTGCAGAACATTATGGTTCCTGTGTTATTTCTTCCAGTCTGTAAAATTAGTGTCTTCCAGACCACTGTGGTTTTCTCTGCTTGGATTTACGTGTATGCCATCGCATGTATTGACCACCATTTAGTCTTTTTCCCCTAACCTGTCCTCTTCAGAGGATGACTTGAGAATGCCATTTCCCTATTACCTCTTCAATAAAGGCTCCATGAAAGAGTGTCTGCTTTCATGTTCCCTCTGATTGCTTCTTTTAACTCTTATCTTTGAGTGCTGCCTTTGTGCCTTAAGTAGTCTCATCCTCTCCTCCCTTTTGATTTCTCCAAAGATCTTTTGTCATTGATTTTGGTGTTCCTTCTAAAAGATGCTTCTGAAATTATTTCTTGTTCTGTCTAATTTGAGTTCTCAGTTAACCATTCACTTTGAACTTGTTTCCCTTGTTGGATGAGTTTCAGTTTTAAGTTTTAAAATAAAAAAAAAATGCCTTTTTCTTGGTGCCAATTACCTAAGCAGGGCTGTGTTTCTAGTACGTGGTCTTTTTGATCTTTAGAAGACCTGGCCTGGAGGTCAGGTCTGTACTATTTACTAATTTTGTGTTTTGGAAATTTAACTCCCCAAGTGTTGTCTTTTTTCTTGTTGTTTGTTTGTTTGTTTTGTTTCATTTTGTTTTTTGAGACAAGAGCTTGCTATGTAGCCCGGGCTAGCCTTGACCTTGCTATCCTCCTGCCTTGGCCTCCCGAGTGCTGGTCATACAGGCATGAACCCTATGGCTGGTTTGTGTGTGTGTGTGTTGGTTTTTTTTTGTTTTGTTTTGTTTTGTTTTTGTGATACTGGGAGGTTGAACCCAGGGTCTCTACCACTGAACTGCACCCCCACTCCCTTTTTAAAATTTTTCTTATCTTGAGACAGGGTCTTACCAAGTTACTCAGGCTGCCTCTGGCCTGTGATCCTCCTACGTATGCCTCCCAAGTCACTGGGATTAAGTGTGCACCATGGCTGGCTTTTTGAGTGATGGCTTTGTCTGCCTCATGTGCTAAATGGGAATAATGATAATACTTAATAGCATTGTTCTTAAGGTAAAATTAGGTCATGGATTTGAAAGCATTTTCTACACCTTAAGGTGTTAGGTCAGTGTTAATATTCATGTATTTTTCCCCCTAAATATATTTAGGACCTTATCAGAAAACCCCTTCCTATATACTTATTCTCTCACAAAGCATGCTCAGCTTTGTGATCTGTTCATCTTTGTAAGCCTGTGAGAAACCACTGGGGTCAGAATCCTGACCTGCTGCATTGAGTTTCCACTTAGCCCGTTAAATTGCATTTTATGCTTTTTGGGTTTTTATTGAGCCTTACACATTTTGAGTTTAAATTGTGTGCTACTTGTTGTTGTTAGGTGCCGTCGAGTCGGTATCCAACTCATAGCAACCCTTATAGGGTTTTCAATGGCTGAGTGCTTCGGGATTGCCTTGGGAGTGGATTGCCAGGCCCTTCTCCCATTTTTGCGGTGCTGGGAATTGAACTCGGGGCCTCAGAGACTGCAGCGCAGCACTCTACCCACTGAGCTAAATCCCAGCCTGTGCTAAATCCCAGCCCTGTGTTACTTAGGAATCCTAAAAATACCAGAGCTTGAAAGGGACTCATAAGTTGCCAGATTCCACTCTCGTTTTGTAGATATGGCGGCTTAGGCCTCAGGAGGGGAAAGGATTTGCTCAAGACTATGCTAGGCCTGGATTCCAGTTCATAGTTTTAGATGCCAAGATCAGTGCCTTAGTTAGAGTTCAATCCATGTTACCTGCTCCCTGTGTGATTGTACAAGCATTCATTCAAATGAAGATGACGTTGCTCTTGACTGAGGCTGACCCTGTCTAAGTTAGGTCAGAGCATAGAGTCTTTCTGGTCCCTTTCACAGAAAAAAAATGAGCTAATAGATAGGTATCCATGTGCTCTTAGTCCATTTATCTCTGCTTGTCTCCCTCTTCCTGGCTTCCTTGTCCTTAGAACTCGAAGCTCTCTGCACTGACTGCTGTGGTTCCGGACATCCCTGGTTTCCGCAAGATCCTCCCCCGCTCAGATTACATCATCATTCCCAAGAGCAGCCTGCAGGAGGACCGGAGCTGCCCTCAGCTAGAGCTGTGTGTGGCTCAGAACCAGATGTCCCCTAAAGGACCTCCTCTTACGTCCAGCATTGTCCCGGAGACCGTGCCCAGCCATGCAGGCATGGCAGAGCAGTGCCTGGCTGTGGAGGCCCTGGCTGAGGAAGCAGGAGCCTTTTCTCAGGCAGGTGCTGTACAGGAGATCGCCGCCTCAGAGATGCTCAATCAAGATGTGCTCCTGGAGGATGCCTCCCTGGAGGTAGGGGAGAGCCACCAGCCTTACCAGACAAGCCTGGTAATTGAAGAGACCTTGGTGAATGGCTCACCAGACCTCCCCACTGGAAGCCTGGCTATATCCCACCCTCAGGTTGGGGAGAGCCTGTCAGTGGTAACAGTCATGAGGGTAAGTGGTTTTGGTACTGATGGCTTTTGCTTTATCTGGAGTTAGTTAAGAAGGCAGCCAGCACCATGCAGTGTGATTTTAGAGCAGTAGTAATACAGAGTGCGGGTGTGGTACTCAGAATAGCACTGTAGATCTTGTGAATGCTTCTCATCCTTTGGCTTGTTTCAGAGTTCTCTTCCGTTTCTCTGACGTTCTTACTAGCTCTTTCGTGCCTAGCTCAGCTAGAAGTTTCTTCAGAAAAGACAGTACATGAGGAACATTAGCAGGAGAGATGGAAATGATACTTAGTTTATCCATGCATCAAATCCAAGACCTATCAGGTTGTTAGGACCAGTTGGGATTTTGTGTTCCTGAAGGCTGTTTCAACAAATACAGTTCCAGGTTCCTTGAACTGTAGATGAGAATTACTAAAGGGAATTCCCAGGCATAGATGACATAAGGAGGAAGACATCCTCTTAGAGGCCAGGTCGATGGGACTTGTCACTGAGAGAGAAAAGGCAAATCTCTCTCCACTAACCTAAGAGTCAGGCTCAGGTCAGGGAAAAACAGTCTCATTGGTTCCACAGTCTGGTCTCCTGGAAGTAAGAGATCTGCCACATTGCTCTAGTGTATAGCTTCTGCACCTTTAACCTGGATAGGATAGCATCTTCAGAGTTTCCGGGCTCAGGCTAAGTGGGCCACCATGCTATGACCCCTACAGTATGGGTAAAAGAAAGCAGGTATCCCTGTAAAGAAATCCATTGTAGGCCTAATACATCCCTTTTATTATTTGTTGCCTCAGTACTGTTTATGATGAAAAGCAAGCCACTGGCCTGGTCAAGGTAGATTAATGGGTGCTTTCAGAACATTTGACAGCATTAGAAGAATTCAGTTCTCTAATTGCTTATGTGATCTTGAGATTCCAACTCTCTTGGACCTCAGTGTTTTTTTTTTTTTTTTTTTTTGGAGACAAGGTTGCATTGTAGATCAGGCTGGCCTTGAACTCATGTTGGTCCTCCTGTCTCAGTCTCTCAAGTGCTAGGATTGTCCATATACACTACCATACCCAGCTAGATAGCACATTTTCTGTGGTGCTAGTTTCTCTGTCTTTGTTTCTAATTAATCTTTTTACTTTTACTTTGATATAACCACACATTCTTTTGATAAGTATGTTGGATAAGCACATTGTCTATGGGCATTTGACTTGATCTGATCTTCCAGTGTTGTGGGTGGCCTTGGTGTTCTGTACTCTTGTTTCAATGAAACTGTCCTCTCTATTGCCCTCAGGATTCCAGTGAGAGTAGCTCCTCTGCACCAGCCACTCAGTTCATCATGCTGCCTCTGCCTGCCTACTCGGTTGTGGAGAATCCCACCTCTATCAAGCTGGTCAGTATGTGAGGAGTTAATGGCAATTAGGACTCCATCAACATTCTTTTCTCTTCCAAGGGAAGAGCATTCTCTTCTCTTTTCTAAAAGGCTTGGAATATTAAAAGTTTTGGGGTTGGTAGAGGTCTGGGAGATTATTTGGTCTGTGTTCATAAATTGGGGATTCTCTAGATAGAGCTCCACAGGATCCATAACCTTCCTTCAAGTTAGATACAAAATTCTGCTGGTGATTGTTTTCCTGGGATAGGTTCTGTGGCTTCTATCAAGTTCTCGGAACCATACATGATTTCCAGAAACTGAGGAGCCACTGATCTAATTATATATTATTATTATATGGATTAGAAAAAAGACCCAGAGAAGAGAAAAGATTTCAAGGCCTATCTAGGTCACAAAAAAGCTAGAGCAGGACTTTGGTTTCTTGAATCTCAGTTGATATTTTTTCTATCATATCCTGCAGCATCTGGACTGAGAGTTTTCCCTAAATATTTCATATTTTTTGATGCTATTATAAATAGTGTTTTAAAAATTATCCAGTATCTGATTGATGTCTGCTACTATGTAGAAATACAATTGAGGTTTTTTGTTTGTTTTTAAATAGAGTCTACGTCCTGCAACTTTAAACTCACTAGTTTTGGTAGCTTTTTTATAGATTCCACTGGATTTCTTACATAGACAATCATGCTGTCTATGAACGTTTAGGTTTTTATTTGTTTTGTTTTGTTTTTTCCCTTTATGTAGTCCTGGGGAATTAAGTCCAGGGCCGCATCCATGCTAAGCAAGTGCTCTACCACTGAGCTACACCCCCAGTCTTACATTTTCATTTTTGATTCCTTATTGCTTATTCTTGCTTTATTATCTTGTCTGGGACCTCCAATACAATGCTGAATAGAAGTGCTAAGAGCAGTATCTTTTGTGTTCTTCATCTTAAGGGGAAATGATTCAGTCTTTTACTATTAAATATGATGTTATCTGTAGATTTTCCATGGATGTACTTTATCAAATTTAGGAGATTTCCTTCTATTTCTTATTTGCTGGGAGTTTTTATCAGGAATGTATGTTGGATTTTTGCCAGATAGTTTTTCTGTGTCTGTTGATGTGATTGTGTTTTCTTTTCTAGTTGGTTAAATGTGGTGAACCTCATTGTTTCTCAAATGTTAAACCAACCTTGCATTTGTGGGATAAACCCTACTTGACAATCACCTATTATCCTTCTTATATATTGGATTCATTGTGCTAAAATTTTGTTCAGTATTTTTGTCTAAGCTCATAGGGGATCTTGGTGTCTAGTTTTCTTGCACACTGTCTTGTTTTCTTTTTTCTTTTTCTTTTTCTGTGGTACTAGGGAGTTGAATCCAGGATCTTGCACCTACTTTGCAGGTATTCTACCACTGGGCTGTACCCCCAGCCCATTTTTGATGTTTTTATCTTGAAAGACGGTCTTGCTAAGTTATGCAGGCTGCTTCCATCCTCAAACCTGTGATCTTCCTGCCTCTGCCTCCCAAGTCACTGAAATTACAGGTGTATACCACTGTGACTGGCTGTGACCAGGCCGGGTATTACTGCATTATATGTATGTACAGTTTTTTTCCTACTACTTAGAGTGTTAAACTCAGGACCTTGTGCATGCCAAGCAAGTGCTCCACCACTGAGTTGCACCCCCAGCATTTTTTATTTTTTATATTGAGCTAGCATCTTACTAAGTTGTGCAGACTGCCTCTGGTCTTGAACCTGTGATCCTCCTGCATCCACCTTCTGAGTTGCTGAGATTACAGGTGCACAGCCCAGCTCCTGGCTTCTGCTTTGTGTCTATCCATTGATCTGTTGATGGACATTTTGAGTTTCCACCTTTTTGGTAATTGTAAATAATACTGCTATTCATGCATTCTACTCTTCTGGGTACACAGCTGTGAGTGGAATCCTGGGCCACATGGCAATTATTTGTTTAAATTTTGGGGGAACTTTTAACCTTTTAATATCTATAGTATCTGTAGTGGTTTTACTTGTTCCTGATAATTTGGGTCTCCATTTCCCCCCCACCCCCATTAAGCCTGGCTAGAGGTTTATCAGTTTTATTCATCTCAAGAAACCAGCTCTTGGTTTTATTGATTTTTCTCAATTATCTTTGTTTTCTTTGTCAGTGATCATTTGCTTTTCTTTTTCTACTTTGTTATTTTTTCTTATTATAAACTTTTTAATAGTACAACTTCATGGGTTTCATTATATCATTTCCTAATTTCTTAGGGTAGAAGTTGATGTCGTTGATTCTAGACCTTTCTTTTCCAATGTAAGTGCTTAGAGCTATAAATTTTCCTCTCAGCACTGCTCTAGTAGCATCCCACAAATTCTAATAGAGTATGTTTTAATTTCATTCAGCTCAAAACTTTCTAATTTACCTCTTTGACCTATGAGTTACATTGTAATTGTTGTTAGGTGCCCTTGAATTGGATCTGACTCTTAGTGACCCTGTGTACAACAGAACAAAACACTCCCCAACACTGTGCCATGCCTGGCACTATGTTAGTGCTGCTCTGTTATTCATAGGGCTTTCAAATGGCTAATTGTTTCAGGAGTGGGCTGCCAGGTCCTGCTCCCAGGGCCTCAGAGCAGCATTTTATCAATTGAGCTAAACCCCAGCCCATGAGTTACATAGAATTATATTATTTATTTTCTGAATATTTGGGGATTTTTCAGATGTCTTTGTTATTTATTTATAATTTAATTCCATCGCAGCTAGAACTTTGTGGTTTATAAAACCTGGATCCTTTAAAATTCATTGAACATTGTTGTGTGGCACAGAATATGGTTTGTCTTGATAAATGTTCTATGTGCATTTGAAGAGAATGTGTATTCTGCTGTTCGGTGGAGAGTTGTATATATACCAAATTAGGTCAGGTTGATTGATAATGTTCAACTCTTTTATATCCTTACTGATTTTCTGTTTGTTTGTTCTATTGTTGATAAATTGTTCAGAATTTTTGTCTTAATTACCATTGTAGATTTAGCTATTTCTTCTAACAGTTCTGTTAGTTTTTAACGTCAGATATATTTTACTCTTATCAAGTTAGTAAACACTTAGGATTGTTATGTCCTCTTAATAAATTGACCTCCTCTTTATTATGAAATGACCTTCTTTATGCATGGTATTGTCCTTTGCTCTAAAATCTACTTTGATGTCCAGCTTTTGTGTTTTGTTTTTGTTATTAGTAAGGTACATCTTTTCCATCCTTCTAAGCGCTTTATATATTTGTATTTAAGGTGTGTTTTTATTTTCATTTGTTTTTTTTGTAGGCAGTTTATAGTTTGAATATAAAAGCAAGGTGTATCTGACAATCTTATCTTTTTTTTAAGGCTTTTTATTTCATGTTTATTATCAGTGCTTCAGTATAGAACATTTTGTAATGGGTGACATGTGGACTCCAACAGTTGTTTTGAATACTAAATACCAGTCTCTTCTGGTAAATGTTGAATTTTTTCTCAGACAGCAAAACCTAGTAAAACACAGTTTCAAGAGATAGTAACACCATTATCACAAATACTTAAAAGCAAGCACATTATTTCACCGATTTATGAAACTTCTTGTTTTCATTTTGTTTTGTTTTGATTTTTTGAGACAGAGTCTCATTGTGTAGCCCATGCTGGCATGGACTTGCTTTGTAGACCAGGCTGGTCTCCAACTTATGTCGATCCTCCTGCCTCAGCCTTTTGAGGGCTGGGATGAAACTTCTTTTTAACCTTATATAAACTTTGCTGGTGTAAAGACTCCTCAAATACTCTACGATAACATTAAACTACAAAATGCACTTTGTAAATGTATGGAGTGTTGGCTTTAAGATGTTTCTAAATTACTTAAAAGATATTGTGAGTAGTGTTTTGAGAAAGTTGGAAAAAGGAGCTTCTAGTTATGACAATCTCTCTTCATTGGAGAGTTTAAGGCATTTATAATTCATATAATTATCAATATGATCAGATTCAGATCTGTTACCTTACTGTTTGATTTGCTCTGTGTGTTTTGTTCTGCTTTCTTATAATGGAGTTTTTATGAATCCATTTTTCTCTCCATTTTTAGTGACTGATTAGTTATTTACTTTGTTTTGGTTGTTTTAGTAGTTTTTTTAAGCCTAATAATATGCACATTTTTAACTTAACACAGTCTGTCTTACCTTCAAAAACTCCTGCTACGGATAAACAATACATTTTTGGAAGAGAAGTATGTCATTCTTGTTTTGAGATAAGGATATGCTATGTTTCCCAGGCTGGAGTCAAACTCCCGGGCTCAAGCCATCCTGCTGCCCAACATTCCCTGTAGCTGGGATTATAGGCACTATTCCCTGCTAAATAGTATATTAGACCTTGTGCTTCTGGAAATGCCCATTTTATCATGCTCCAAAGTGTCAGCCAGAAAACTGTTTTATGACTGATACTTTGGACTGAAACATCGGCCTTGAACACTAGCATTTTTTTCCTAATGTCATTGCTATAGGTGATTGTTCAGGAGTATTTCCTAGTTCATGGTAATTTATTTATGGAATTAATTTATCTTAAATTTTTATTCTGCTTTCTCAGGGTATGCAGTATGAAGATTTCTGTATTAGGTCATCACCTGAGGAAAAAATTAGAGCTGTCTTATATCCTAGCAATTGTAGTCTCTCACAAACTTGTAGAATCTTTTACAATTTACTAGGTGAAAGTTTCCCCATTCTTTAACACATTTGCTCCTCAAGACACAACTGTAAGATAGCAATAGCAGTGATTTTACAGAGGCAGAAACCCAGGGCCCAAGAGTTAAGATGACTTACTCCCAGGTCATTCAACATGTTAGTGGCAAAATTGGAACCCAAAGCCTAGTCTTTTTCCTTGGTGCCATTCAACTTTGCCCTCATCCGTCACTTGGTACCACTGTGATCATCAGCTTTTTCTTAGGCTTCCTGGCAGAGATGGTTAGTGGTAGTTTAGTGTTTACCCAAGGTAGGTTCTGCTTTTCACCCAAGCTAGGGAAGCTGAGATTAATAGCCAAATAAACATTTATAAGTGTCAGAACAAATCTGACAGGGAAATATTTTCTTTCCAGCATTAGTCTAGAAATGGAGCATGGCAAGGAATGAGTAGTTTCTATTTGTAGCTGAAATGTAATAATCCATTGTAATATGTTTTGCTCAAAGGGAGATCTGTTGAATATCAAATAACCTGGTTTCTACTCTTGGATTTTCTTCCATCTTTTTCAGTACCATTGGTCCATTTTTATATCTGTGTATCTTAGGTCCTAGTTTTTATGATTTTTTAACAAGAATGAAAATGAAGCAAAATTTTTAACTATTCAGAGCCAGAGGGTAAAAGTTAGGTACAGAGAAGGAATCTCGGAATCTTGGAAAAAAAAAAACCAGGGTTATCTGAGTTCTAGGTCTGGCTCTGCCCCATTGTCACTGTATGATTTGGGGCAAAAAACTTAACTACTCTGAAGCTCAGTAGTAAAAATATCTACTTAATATTGTTGAGAGTATTAAATGAGGTATTATTAAAATGTTTAGCACTGTGTGATACTTTGCATAATCAGTAGCAACCATTGCTGTACCTGTGGTATCTGGTACCTGTGGAATCTCAGGTAGCTGTCGTTCCCCATTTGAACTTAGTTTCTTCATGTCAAAAAAGTGAGCTTATAACCTTAGGACCTTTCCATATACCTCTGACCTTTCATAATACCATGTGTTATGGCTTGAATATAAAGCGTCTTCCATAGGTCATGTACTTCAGTGTTTGGTTCCCTGCTGGTGGCACTGTCCTGGGAGATTACAAAACTATGGAAGTGGGGTTCTTGCTTTGTGGAAGTAGCTCCCTGGGGGCAGGTATTTGGAGAATTTTTCCTCCAGACCTGCAGCCCTGGTCTCTCGTTCCTGGTCTGCCATGCCATGAGGTCATACACTACAGACCCTGCTGCTGCCACAGTGCCATGCCTGTCCTATCCCCATTATGGACTCTCTGGAATCTCTGACTGAGCTCCTAATAAACCTCTTCCCCCATAAATTTGCTTGGGTTGGTTTTTCTGCTACAGCAATGATAGCTGACTAAGGCACCATGAATGACTGTCCTTCTATAAGCTCTTTACATTGTCCTCCCTATATTGTGGTTATAATGGTCAACAGGGTGTCAGAGAGGTTGGATTGTGGTCTTGACTATGACACACTCTTCTTTTACAGACTACTACATATACCCGCCGTGGCCATGGAACATGTACCAGTCCAGGTTGCTCCTTTACATACGTCACCAGGCACAAGCCACCTAAGTGTCCTACCTGTGGTAACTTCCTAGGAGGGAAGTGGATCCCAAAGGTAACATCCATTGATCATTGCTGCTTTGAAAGCCCAACAGAGTAGGCCTTCTGTTGCCCTTAGATAACTTTTTAAAAGTTAAGACTTCATTTTTGTTTTGACTCTATAAGTAAATCATTTTTATTGTAAGCAGTTTGTTTAATGAAAAGAAAAATAATGTAAAACATAATCTTATATCATTCAAACAAAAAGCCATTCTTTGTTAATATTTTGATGTATTTCTTTTTTCTCTCTCTCTGTTTTTGAGAGGTTTTTTTCAGTGTGTCTTCTTACAGTGTCTTTTTTTCCTATGAATAAATTCTATTCTTTTTTTAATTTAACTTACCATGTCATGAAGCTTTTTAAAACAAAAACATTATCTTTTATTGCTTTATAATTTCCCATGAATGACTATGCCATGTTAATTTACTCCCTGTTAAGGCTGACTTTTAATAACCCACCTTCCCTCCATACTGAGTGCTTAGTTATTATTATAGTGCATAGCTTATATCTTTTCATTCCTTAGCTCAAAATCCTTTTATTCTCCTATAGCTCCTGTTCAAAATGGGAGTCTTTAACCTGATGTTCAGAGTTTTCCATAGTGTAACTTTACCGTGTACATCCTCCCTTCTTCCTGCTTGCTTGCTCTCACTCTCCTACTTTCTCTCTCTCCTTCCCTCTCACCCTCTCCTCCTTCTCTGCAGCCAAACTAGTTGATTATCCTCTATCTTATGGGAATGCATAGTGATGAGTCATGGCTCATTGTAATGGTAGTTCATTCATGAAACATCCCTTGGTTTCCTTAGGGAAGAAGGAATGATTTTCTCTCTGTATAGGACGTTTAACACTTTGGTTTAGTAATCATCACCATTTAACAGTGTTTCTCTTTATGTCACCTTGTGAGCTCCTAAATGACCTTTGTGTCCCCCACAGCTTTTGCAAATGAGCATCCCTGTTATGCCCCTGTGAAGTTCAGTTCAGCATATTTGTTAACTTATACACTTGGCCTTGACTAGATAAAACACATTCTTGCCATGTTTTTATATGACACTATAAATTTTTAGAGTCAAAATGAATAGAATAGGTAGTCAATTCTCAATTTGTTCAGGGAGAGTAGACACGAGGACTGGAGTAGACAGGGAGGATTTTTAAAGATGAGATGGTCTTAAAGGATCAATAGCATTTGCATAGTAGGAAAGGAAGGAGAAGGCTTTGTTTTTCTGAAACTTGTTTAAGGTAGGATTGTGATTGTTATATGTTTAACTTAGCATAGTCCACTCAGATAATCAGCTTATGAAGAGAAAATACTTATTTTGGCTCACAGTTTTGAAGTTTCAGTATTCCATTGACTGGCATCATTTTTGGCCCTGTAGCAAGGCAGCACAGAATGGCAGTGTAAAATCACACACCCCATGGCCAGGAAGCAATAGAGGAAGGGATGGGGGTCCCACACTCCCCTTCAAGAGTATGTCCCCACTGACCTACATCCTTCCACTAGCTGCCTCCTTCTAAAGGTTCCATGGCCTCCTAATAGCACTACCCTGGGGAGCAATCCTTTACCACAGGGACCTTTCAGAGACACCTAAGAGCCAAACAGTAGCACTTGATTAATACAAATCTGAAGTTAGTTTCTTAAGTTCAAACTCCTCTTCCCCAGCTTCTTAGCTGGGTTGTCTTAAACAAGTCATTTCATGTGTCTCTTCCTTGATTTAGGTTTCCTCTCATCTATAAATGGAAGTTAATAATAGTACCTACCTCACTAGCTTGCAGCTATACCACTGTGGCTTCCAGTCCCATCAGATCTTGGAAGCTAAGCAGGGTCAGGCCTGGTTAGCACTTGGATAGGAGACCACCTGGGAACACCAGGTGCTGTAGGCTTGGGAGACGGACCCAGCAGCCCGCTCCCAAAAAACACTTAGCCATTGAAAACCCTATGAACAGTAGAAAAGCACTGACAATAGTTTTTTATCTGTTGTATGTAGGGTCCCTATGAGTATGAGTTGGATACTGACTTGACAGCACCTAACAACCACCGCCACCTCATTAGGGTCATTAAAGGGGTCAAATGGGGTTATCCATGTAGAGTGGGGGGCAAAGTTTTTTACGCATATTAAATCTTCAGTAAATGTTCCCGTTGTCATCATGATTGACACTAATGCAATTATCTGTATTACTGCTCTTTGTGTTATCACTTGTAGGGTCAGAAAGCACTAGTACTAGTACCTCAGTACGTCTTGTCAATTTTCTTGTGCCTGTTTTCTCGGGTGTACCTTTGGGAAGCCATCATTAGTCCCAGTCTGTTCCCCAAAAATGTACTTCATCAGGTACAATAGAGATAATGAGTTGCTTAGCAGTTGGAAGCCCCCTTGGCGCCTCTTCACCAGTGCAAAGCAGGTCTGTGAAATGGCCTTATTTCCTGTGCTTGTGCATGAAAGGGTATAAATAATCATGGTGGGCTTTTTTCTCCTTTAGGCTATTTTTACTTTGACATTCTATTTCATCTGTGTGTGTCCATATTTCCTTTGATTGAGATAACTTTTGAGCCGTGATGCTCTAAGATCAAGCTTATGGCATGAAAACGATTTTTTTTAACTACTTGTCCCCATCTTGGTAAGTCGGATCTGTTTTCCACTCAGTATTGGAAAGAATGTGAAAAGAAAAAAAAAGGTAACATTTCAGCATCAGTGCACTAAGGAATTTTAGAGGTAAACGTGGCTTTGGTTATCACTTAGTTCTTTTTGTTTTTTGGAGACAGTCTCACTGTGTAGCACAGGCTGTTCTGGAGCTCACTAAGTAGACCAGGCTGGCCGTGAACTTGGGTCAGTCCTTCTGCCTCAGCCTCCCAAGTCCTGGGATTATAGGCACGCACCACCAAGCCTAGCTTAGTTTGGTTCTTTTAAGTTTCTAGGTGAGGAAAAATTAGTATATTTTATTAAAGCAAAATGACCTAAGTTAATATAGCCAACTATGCCACCACCTTTTCACTAAACCATAGTTTTCAGGCATTACTATGCTATTTACAGAATCTAAGATTTCTTTAGTTCTAGTTTTTGAGGCAGCAAGTATAATCATTTCCAAAAGCTCTACATGTGCCCATGCCAGTCAGGAAGTGACTCACCTCTTCTTATATTGTCCTGGAGTTCACACTGGCTAAATTAGTCCAAAAAATGTGTGACATAATTCCTAATGAGTTGGATGAGTCAAAAGGTGCTGTATGAAGCTGTTTAGCTCAAGGCTTCATTCTTATGAACATTGTTGGTGGTAATTGAGGCCTCTCTGGGTGTCTGGTTGTATTTATTTCCCATCATGAAAGAAAGCACCATCTAGAAAGTGTAGGTTGAGTTAAATGTGAGAGCACCAGGTAATTTTTGTTCTAATTGTTTTCATTATCTTTCCTGCAAATGATTTTTGCCTCCACTAGCCTACTTTGTAGGCAATATTTTGCTCAAAGATTGCATCTCAAGAGATGAAGTTCGTCTACTCTTCTTCTGCTGACTTTTCCCTGTCCTGCACTAAATAAGCTCTGTGCAGTTTACTTGGAATTTTCCTTCATGTTTACTCCTCCTCAGGGGCTGTTATGAGTTAGAGTCTGAGAATGCTTTACAGGAGAATTCCTAAAGGTCACCTGTTACTGGTCCTCAGCCAGGAAAAGAACCTCACCCATATGGCTTTGAAAATTTGAGGAGCGTTTGGTATTCAGTGATTGGGATTTTATGACATCAGTCACAGATGCTAAACTTGCTGTAGCACGTAGGCAGGTCCTGCATGGTGAAAAGTTGGGCCATCTGAAGTATTGTATTGTCTTGCTCCTGTAGAAAAACGCTGAGAGCCCCTCCCTCGGTTAGTTCATAGGGGGGAAATGAGGATGTAGAAGAAGCTTGCCCTAGACCACACAGCCAATTAGGGGGAGCTGAGCAGAGACAGAACCCAGCGTTTAGTTTTATGTCTCCTCGTGCACAACACTTTGCATGGTACAGATGGAGGGAGAGAAACAACTTGGTGAAACCTATCCCAGAGACAGCCACTGTTTTTGATTTTGTTTTTAATGATTTAAGTGTATTTGTGTAAATAGGTATATATAAGTGTTATTATTTCCATAGCAGTGCTGATTGCTAAGTGACTACAAAAGTTGATCTGAGACAGCAGCTCCAATTTTTAGTGTGAACATTTTCTAACATGATTAACATCTATGAATTAATTTGGCTCAGTGTGAAGTATGTGACATATGGATAAGTCATTCTAAAGACGCACTTAAAAAGCTGGGTGTGGTGGAACATACCTGTAATCATAGCATTCAGCTGGTTGAGGCAGGAGGATTGTAAGTTCGAGTCTAGCATGGGCTATATGCTAGCCATCTCAAAAAAACAAACAAACCGAAAAAGATTCACCTGAAAGACTAAAGAGCCACCTAGTACTAAAGATTTTCCCAGGGGAATGGAAACAGAATGTGAAACTGACCACATTGAACTGAATCTCATAAAAACACCACTTAGGTAAGCTGCTTAGAAGATTAGGTCCAATATGGCAGTGTATCAACTTCTTTCTAGATATGGAAGAGTGGACTTTGAGCAGTCAAGTAAAAAAATGCCAACATTTGATGGAAGAGAGTCATGCCAATAAAAAATCTGTTGTAAGAGAGCTGGGCGTGGTGGCGCATGCCTGTAATCCCAGCAGCTCAGGAGGCAGAGGCAGGAGGATCGCAAGTTCGAGACCAGAGGCACTTTGCGTAACTTAGCGAGACCCTGTCTCAAAAAGTAAAAAAATAGGCTGAGGGCACAGCTCAGTGGTCCAGCACTTGCAAAACATGCAGATGAGAGGCCCTGGGTTCAACCTCCAGTACCGCAAAAAAAAAAAAAAAAAAAAATCTATTGTAAGGAGAGTTCCTGTATCTTTTTAAAAAATATGCTATAGTGAAGGGACCCTGGAGTCAGAAAACTTACCTAGATTTAGGCCAGTTTTATACTTGGAACCTTAAGTTAGCCTCTTCTCTATGGGACTCGGTTTCCTCATCTATTGCCTATGCATTATTATTAAGAGGACCAGGTAAGGGAATATTAGTGAATATTATTATCAAGTGTAAAATGCCACAAGATATTCTTATTTTTTTCTAGGAAAAGCCAGCCAAAGTCAAAGTGGAATTGGCTTCGGGTGTCTGTTCCAAAGGCTCTGTGGTTAAAAGGAATCTGCAGGCTGTCACCACTGAGCAAAATTCCTGTAAAGAAAATGCCTCCAAACTGACTGTGGAGAACTCAGAAGCTGTAAGCCAGCTCTTAAATGTAGCTCCTCCTAGTGAAGTGGGTGAGGAGAATGAGTGGGAGGAAGTGATCGTCTCCGATGCTCATGTTTTGATCAAGGAAGCTCCTGGGAATCATGGGACAGCAGTCTCTAAGACACTGGCCAGCAAGAGTGGTGTGCAGCCTGAGGTCACTCTGGGGACAACTGAGAATGATGGTCCTAGACCACACATACCCCCACTGGTGGAGGGTACCAGCACTCCTAGTCCACTCACTGCTCCTAAAAAGCCTACAGGGTAAGTCAATGTGATTACGTATTATTGGGACTGTGTTTCGAGTAGCACCTTTGCAAGTGCTCCATGTTTGGTTTGTCCCATGTCCTTAGAGTATCCCTGAGAGAGGCAGCAGAACTAAGTGAATGGTTCCTGTTTTAGAAATAGAGACACCAAGGCCTACAGACATATGATTTGCCTTTCTGCTACATTCTACCATTCATGTATTGCTGTTAGATTCCTTATATATCTTTTCTTGTCAGTCTCTTCTAAAGCAGTTAGAATCTTGCTGGTACATGCTGTGGACAGTGGTACAAACTAGGAGTTTCCAATCCTGGATACAGGATTTGGCAAGCAAAGCCTTATTAAGGCACTGTTTATAAAGAGCGTTGCCTGGTGGTCAGAGAACTTTGTTCTAGTCATGACTGTTCTGGTTTCTGATTGACCTTGGGCATAGTCACTTCATGCCTATGGACTTCAGTTCTCCTGAAAAACCTTTAGGTGGATATTAAAAAATCTTATACATACTGCCTGACTGCAGATGGAAAAAGAATGTGTGTAAAGTATGCAGTCCTGGGGCTGGGATTTAGCTCAGTTGGTAGAGCGTAGCTCTGCAGTCTCTGAGATCCCAGGTTCAATTCCCAGCACTGCAATGGGAGAAGGATGTGGCATCCATTCCTGAGGCAATCCGAGACAATCAGCCATTGAAAACCCTATGAGGGTCACTGTGAGTCATACTGACTTGACGGCACCTAACAACAACAGCAGCAACAACAACAAAGCATGTAGTCTAGCACCTTGCAAAATGAAAGTCAGTAAGTTTGGGCTTTTCCTCCTCTTTTCCTTCTTTATTAGAGGATTAACTGAATTCTACATGTAACCCTTCCTGGAGGCAGTTTTATTCTTATAACTGAAGGCCACTTATATCACTTCTCAACTGGGAACATATTGCCCCTTGTTGTTGTTGTTGTTAGGTGCCATCGAGTCGGTATCCGACTCATAGCGACCCTCATAGGGTTTTCAGTGGCTGACTGTTTAGGGATTGCCTTGGGAGTGGATTGCCAGGTCCTTCTCCCATTTTTGCGGTGCTGGGAATTGAACTCGGGACCTCAGAGACTGCAGCGCAGCGCTCTACCAACTGAGCTAAATCCCAGCCCATATTGCCCCTGGGGGACATTTTACCATTTAGAGGCATTTTTGATCTGCACAAATGAGTAAGAGTTTGCTGCTAGCATCTTGAGGGAAGAAAAGGATACTAAACATTCTACAATGCACAGGATAGCCTTCCACAACAAAGAATTATCTGGTCCAAAATATTGATAGTACCAAGCTTGGTTTATATTACGATTTTTAAGTTTTTATTTGTTAAACAGGAAGTGTATTCACATGGTTCAAGCGCAAAAGGTACAATGAATATGCATTTTAAAAACCTCCCTGCTGGCGGGGCACAGTGGCTCATGCCTGTAATCCCAACAATTTGGGAGGCAGAGACAGGAGGATTACAGGTTCCAGGCCAGAGCAGCCTGCATAACTTAGCAACACACTGCCTTAAGGTAAAAAAATGTTTTAAAAATGGGCTGGGGGTGCAACTCAGTGGTAGAACCCTTGCAGAGTATGCATGAGGCCCTGGGTTCAACTCCAAGTTCAGCAAAAATGTAAATAAGAAAAATAAAAATCTCCCTTCTGTCTCATTATTTAGTTATCCCTTTCCTCGAGACAGTCAGTATTTCCAACTTTGTGTTGATTCTAGAAATAATTTTAAGGCACAAACTGTGTGTGTATATTTTTCTTCCTTTACACAAATGCCCCCCCCCCAAAAAAAAAAGGAATATAAATTTGGAAGTGGTTTAGTATCCTTACAGAATGAAACTGTAGGCTTTCAACCTTTTGCTTGGGACATGTGAATCACTTGCAAAGGCTTATTGAGGCCTTGCATAGTGCAGGCCATGTGCTCACCATTGGCACTGCTAAGATGAAGAAAATAGGGACTTTGCTCTCTAGAGTCTCTAATTTTAAGCTACCCTCATGGGATCCTGATACACTTTTAAGCACTTGCTCTAATTAGAGGCAGATTAGATGTTTTAACTATAATACCCATTGGCATTACACACTATAGATACTGTTTTATAGTTTTGTATCTTTGTCATAATCCCATAAAATGTAGGTAATTATTTCTTCGTTATCAGAAATTTGAGATTAACAGAGGAGTTACATTAGTTGCTCTGAGAGTCACACAGATACATAATGGTTCAATTTGAACTCAATCTGTCTAAAGCCTGATAGTTTATTTGACCATTGTACTGTCTTCTGATGAAGTGCTATTTGGAGATTCCACTTTGTTTTTCTTCCTGTTGGTCCAGAATTTCCAGATTTCCTTCTTGTTTTTTTTTCAGAGTTGACCTCACCACTGGCCCCAGAGTCCCAGAGCTTAAAGGCAGAGCCCGGGGCAAGCCCTCATTACTGGCTGCAGCAAGACCCATGAGAGCAATTCTGCCAGCCCCAGCTAATGTGGGGCGAGGCAACAGCATAGGATTGCCCAGGGCCAGGCAGGCCTTTCCCCTGAGTGGTAAGGACTGATTGAAACCTGGGAGGATGGGCTGTCTGATGGGATGGGAGCAGGAGAGGGGTGGAGAATGGAAAGGAGAGAGTTGATACTGATTGCACTGAAGTCACAGTTTGGCTTCTGGTTCTTACAGATAAGCCTCCCTCTGTGAGGACTTGTGGCCTGAAGCCAAGCACACTGAAACAGCTGGGCCAGCCTATTCAACAGCCTTGTAGCACCAGTGAGGTGAAGGTAAGGCCTATTCCCAGAGGGTACCTATTTAGGGATCTGGTCCATTTTGTTATGTATCAAAGCCCTAGGCAAAAGGCGGACCCAAATTGTTACACTACTACTGACCTGTAGGAGGAGGTTAACATGATGATTGTTTGTTTTTTACCTCCCCGCCAATACTGACTGGGAGTTGAGCTTAGGGCCTCACACATGCTAATCAAGAGTTTATCCACTGAGCTACACCACCAGCCCACTTTCTGTATTTTTTATTTTGAGACAAGGTCTTGCTAAATTGCACAGATTGGCTCTGGCCTCAGACTTGTAATCCTCCTACTTCAGCCTCCTGAGTCACTAGGTTTATGGCGTACACCACAGTTCCTGGCTGAAAGATTTAATTTTTAAGTAATTTCTTTTTATAAAGTAAATGCATGTTTTTAAACCTTTTATTGAGAAATCTGTAATTTAGGAAAAATTGCAGAAATAAAAGTAGTAAAGAGCACCCATAGACTCTTTACCTGGTCACCTCTTAACATATTAGCCGATTTTGCCTGACAGTTTGTGCTCATGCATCCCCCTCCTGCGTGTATGCTCACGCATATGAGTGCATAAAATACATGTAATTAAAGTGTAAATCACACAGCCTTTTTCTCCTTAATGCTTTTTTGTGTATTTCCTAAGAAAAGGGATATTCTTTGATCTATTCATTTTCCAGTTTAGTCACTTTCACCCAGTTATGTCCTTTTTAGAGCATTTCCCCCTCCCATGTAGGATCCAGCCTAGGACAGACATTCCTTTTAGTTGTCATGTCTGTTTAGCCTTTTAAAAATAAAAGCCCAGTAAAGAACATTCAGGTAGAGAAAAGAGAATAAATCCTTTTATCACCTCCAGACTTGAACTAACCGACTCTTGACAGTGTAGTGTGCTGTCTTTCAGCTTTCAGGTCATTTCCTGAATTTGTACCTTTTTTTTTTTTTTTTTTTTGCAGTACTGGGGGTTGAACCCAGGGCCTCGCTCTTGCATGCTCTGCAAGTGCTGGACCACTGAGCTGCAGCCCCAGCCCTTTTTTTTACTTTTTGAGACGGGGTCTCACTAAATTACACAGACTGCCTCTGGTCTCGAATTTGCGATCCTCCTGCCTCCCCCTCCCAAGTCGCTGGGATTACAGGCGTGCGCCACTGCACCCAGCGAATTTGTACTTTTTAAAATGTATAGTTCTAGTTCTTTGTCTATATTCTTCATTCAGTTAGTGGTAAAGATTTCCTAGGTGTCAGAATTCCCATGTATGCAAGCACATTTACTGTATAGTTTTGAATCTCTGCCACGCTCTTTCAACAGTTTTAGAGGAGAAAATACCAGATGGATATTAAAGTTGCATATGGATTGGATTTGCAGTTAAGAGCTAATTTTAGGGAAAAATATAGAACCTCCATACATGTTGTAAAAATAATACAGTGCAGTAATTTATTAATTTATTATTATCATTACCTGTTATCACTCTCATCATCATCATTAGTAGCTGAAACGTTATCAGTGCTCTGCGTCACTTTACTGTCATATTTATTCAGTCAGCCTGTAGATAAGGACCAGTTGAAGGAAAGGAGCAGTTTAGATTTGTGAACTAATTATTTTCCATTTAAGGTATCTCCAAAGCCTGAATGTGGATTAGATTTGGGTGTGGGGTAGATTTGTGAATATATGGTACTCGTAAATTGTTTTCTTCTTTTTCATTTCTTCGTTTTTGAGATGGTTCTCAAATTCTCAATTCTCCTGCTTCAGCCTCCCAAGTGCTGGGACTCTAGGCATTTGCTGCAACGCCTGGCTTTTTTTCAGGGAGGGGGCTCTCTGTATGTAGGTAGAGTAGTTACCAGAATTCCCAAAGCCAGCATTTTTCAAACTCTGGCATGACCTTCGGTAACAAACACATTTTTACATAAAAGCCCAATAAACACACACATTAAAAATTTAATGAAACTTTGCCCTTACATGGCAGTCACTTTGGTATTTCCCATTCCTATTTGTAAAATGTTAGTCTCAACTCAAATTAACTTTATGACCACCTCAGTGGATTGTGGCCTTAGTTTGAAAACTGTCATGGTCTAGGTTGGAATGGGAATATTGGTCTGCCATCTCCCTGGCCACGTGCTCTTTGCTAGGTAACTTTTCTAAGTTCTAAATTTATCAGGATAAAACTAACAAGTAGCTTTGCTTGGTAGCTGTTCTGTTTGCTACCTAGATATGGTGGCAGTTCTGGGTGTTTGTGTGATTTTTGGTACAGAAGGAAGGTGTGTAATGAACTTCCAGCTCCTATAATCTCTTTGTGTGCACTCTAGGTAAAACCTGTCTTCTTTGTAAATACCCTCCTTTGTAAATACCTTTGATCAGCAACATTGGATATTACTAAAACCCACATGTTATTTTGCCACTCGTAAATCAGTTATTAGGTACCTGAAATCTTATCTTGTAAAAATCAAATGTACTACAATAGAGTTGGAAGAAGGATGTGGCTGTCTACTCTCAAAGCAATTCCAAAACCATTGGCCCTTGAAAACCCTATGAGGGCTTTCAAACCTATGAGGGTTTTAATTTAGAATGCTCTAACTGTTCCTCCTTTTTTAGTTATATAAGTAATATTTACATTTCCTATGGAACATTTAAATATTTTAGGTAGTAGTAAAGGGGGAAAACAACCATAATCTTCTCTCCTTGACGTTGACGTCTTAGTGGATAGTCTTTGCAGTTTCTTTCTACACTCACATTAGTCAACTGTGTATTTGTGTATATAGCTGTTATGTGCTTTATCACCTGATTGTAGTTATAAATCTGATTCATAGTGTTTCTAATGTACAATATTCGAAGGTACACAGAAAAGTATGGCAATCCTTGGACTCAAACCTAACACTCAACCTTTGGTAGGCTGGTGTCTTATCACTAGCAGTCCCAAGAGTGCATTTGGAGCATAGTTCTACAAATTCCCCAGGGAACTATTTCCTCAAATTGTTTTAGGACACAGGACCTCAAGGGTTTGGCTGACTGAGGTTCAGAAGCATACTAAATAATGTGTTCTGATCCCCAGCTACCAAGTGGCCCAAATAACAGGACATCTCAGGTGAAAGTTGTAGAGGTCAAGCCTGATGTGTTTCCTCCTTATAAGTACAGCTGCACCGTCACATTGGTAAGTGTACAGCCTGGTGGTAGGTTAACGTGGAAGTTGATTTGATTTTGTGGGTGAGGGTGTGTAGGAGGGTAGGGGACAAGATGGTCATAGCTGACAGTAGGAACAGAGTCATATCTAAATCACTGATGCTGAAGATCTCATCACCAAAACAAATGATGATTGTTGGGTGAGTTTGCTAAGTTGTTTTGTTTTTTCCCAGGTAGCTATAAAATGTAGGCCTGCTGAGGTCAATATTTTTTTAAGAGTAGTCAGAGATGAGAATCCAGTCCAGATGTAGCATTTGGAACTTTTTAGCGTAGAAAGTGCATTCCAAAAATAAGTTTAGGCAATGTTGCATTTTTTTCCCTCCCTAAAACACAGGACACATTCAAAAAAATTATCTTAAAGTGTTTAAGAAGTACACTAGTAAAGCTACTTATCTTGTTTAGCATTTCCCATAAGGGTTTTCCCTCCCCTTCCTCTTTTATTTATAACAGAGCACATACTAACATGCCAATAAATGAATGTATGACTGTGGGGTCATCCTTTTCCAGCATGGAGCAGTGGAATAAACACTAAATACCAGAGGTACCTAGAACAGAGACAGTTGTGGTTCTGTTCTTAGCATGCCATATGACTCTGGGACAGACTCACTCCTCCTCAGGTCCTCAATTTCATTGTCTGAGGCTTCTGGCACTCTTTAACATTGTCTAGTTCTGTTGACCCTTAAGGTAACAGCCAGAAACCTTTTGACAGTTTCTCTGGCTGATTTGAGTAGGATGAACCTATTTTATAAGCAGATGGATTTTGAAAAATCTTCTTTGGTAATGGCAAACAAATTTAGAGAGGATCTTTGATTCACTCAAAAAATATTTGGTAGCTGAGTGCATTGGCACATACCTTATAGTCCCAGCTACACAGACTACAAGGGTAACTTATAGTGAATAGAATTATATCACACAGTTCACAGCTCTGGAAGCTGGGAAGTCACAGCATGGTGCCAACATCTGCTCAGCATCTGGTGAGGGCTTTATTGCACCATAACATGGCAAGACAAGACAGAGCAAGGAGCCACATCACAACAAAGACACTCCAGTAATAACTCTGTAATCCATTAATCTACTCATGGATTAATCCATTCATGAAGTCAGAGCCTTCACGGCCAGGCACCTCCCAAAAGTCCCATCTCAGATTCCATTAGCACATGATTTGGGGAATTAAGTTTCCAACACATGAAGTTTCAGAGACACATTCAGCTAAATCCTTGATCTGTGAGCCAGGAGGCTCACTTGAGCCTAGACGTTCAAGGGCAACCTGGGCAAATAGTGAGACCTCATTTCATGTAAAACAAACAAACAAAAATAAACCCAAGAGAAAAAACACCCAAGAAAAGAAAAAAAGAGAAAGAACAGAAAGGGAAAGGAATTAGGCTCTGCTGGAGATTGAGCAGTGAACAAGGCAGCTCAGTAGTCCAGCCTGATCCCTAATGAGAATATGTCTCATCGTGGAGATCTGCTCAGGTTTTCTTCACAATTAGTGACCTAATTGCTACCTTCTCCATGCCCTCTATATCCTCACTCCTCATGGCTACCGGAGGCCATTAGGTTTATCATCTCAGAGGAAATGGTCAGGACTTTATCTTGGGTTGGTTAGCTCTTTATAGGTGCCTAGATGCTGGAGCTTTGAGTTTTAAAAATCCAGAAATCAAAGCTGGGCGTGGTGGCGCACGCCTGTAATCCTAGCGGCTCGGGAGGCAGAGACAGGAGAATCGCAAGTTCGAAACCAGACACAGTCTGCGTAATTTAGTGAAACCCTGTCTCAAAAAGTAAAAAAAAAAAGGGCCGGGGACACAGCTCAGTGGTCCAGCACTTGCAGAGCATGGAGGCGCGAGGCCCTGGGTTCAACCCCCAGTACCACCAAAAAAAAAAAAAAATCCATAAATCACCATTTGTCTTTAGGTATGTCTTTTGTTGTTAGGTGCCGTCGAGTCGGTATCCGACTCATAGCGACCCTCTGTACAACAGGGGAAACACTATTGTCAGTGCTTCTCTGCTGTTCATAGGGTTTTCAATGGCAGATTGATTTTTGGGAGGGGGTTGCCAGGTCCTTCTCCCAAGCCTACAGCTTCTGGTGTTCCCAGGCG